>BNST01002844.1:0-14819 GCA_019650275.1 Xylocarpus granatum
ATGAGCAGGACAAACTTTTAAAAGCAACCAGAACAGCATCCCCACTAGCACGGCATAGATGTTGGGTCTGGGTGTGCTTGGCTGTGTGCAGGACAAACTTGTAGCACAAACTTCCAAGAGTGACCAGAACATACCAGCAGGCATGGCAGAGGTGTTTGACGTGTTTGGCAGTGCACGGGACGAACTTCTGGGAGCAACCGGAACAGCCCAGTGGGTGCTGTAGAGGCATCAGGCGCATTCAGCAGCATGCAGGATGAACTTCCATGAGTGACTAGAACATTCCCAAGGGTGCAGCAGTGGCATTGGACATGTTGGGCAGCACTTCCAGAAGCGACCCAGACAACCCCGTGGGGCGCAGAGGCTTCAGGCGCATTAGGCAGTGTGCGGGACATACTTTTGGGAGGACCAGAAAATCCCAGCAGGCATGTCAGTCCATTGGGCACGTTCGTCAGTGCACGGGATGAACTTCAGGGAGCGACCAGAAAATCCCTGCAGGTGCAGCAGCGTCATCGTATGGCACCACAGCTGCAGCCACAAGGATGCTCTAGTCACTCCCGGAATTTCATCCTGTGCACTGCCGAACGCGCACGACGTTGATGCAGCGCCCACAGCGATGCTTTGGTTGCTCCCAGAAGTTCGTTTCGTGCACTACCAAACTTGCTAGATGCTGCTGCCATGCCCACTGTGATGTTCCATTTCCTCCCCGAAGTTCATCCCGCACACTGCCGAACACGTCCAACGCCTCTTCTGTGCCTGTGGGGATGTTTTGGTCACTCATGGAAGTTTTTCCTGCACATTGCTGAGCTGTTGGGGTCCCGATTTCTTTTCCCAACTTTTCTACACCTTAGGGGTTAGCACGACTTTTAAAATCTCTCCTAACTTGCTGTCCCGTTTGATCCTTGAGTTCTTTTCTTTGATTCTTGTCCCCTAAGCTGTCCTTCGGGATTAGCTAATGATAAAAGGATATGTTGGATAGGCAAGACAACTCTTAAACCTATCACAACTTGCCTTGGTTGAAGAAGACAACTCTTGACTTCAACCTAAGCTCTTAAGCAAGGAAGACAGCTCCTCACTTGTCTTAAGCCCAAGTTATCTCAAGACAACTCTTAAAAGATAACCGAAATATAAACAAGAATAGAAGCAAGAATGCTAACCTTGATTCTTGATTAATGAATGAAAATATACAAATTCAGAGCATATCTCCATGCTAACAAATAATGGGTTGTATTTATAGTATTGGACAACCTTTTCCTAATTTAACTAGTACTTAAGTTCCTTATCCACTTACGATAAGTTTTCCTAAGTCAATAGGGTTTCCTAAGACAACTAAAACCTTATCAAGATTGACCTTATCCAAAGGTATCCTAATCCTACTAGAATTCTTGGTCTTTCTTGATTTTCTACCTAGACTAGAATTCCTACCTTATCTTGTATTCTACAGCTGCTGGACTTCCTCTTGGCTTATCCTTCTAGGATAAGGATTCTCAATGCAAATCCTTCTGCCCTTAGAATTCTACTTGGCCGTGAGTATCCCATTGGTACTGGAATTCATCATGCGTGTACTGCTGCTGATAGAACTCTTCTTGGCATAGATGTCCTGCTGCTGTTGGAATTCTCATTGGCATGGATGTCCTGCTGCTGCTGGAATGCTACTAGGAAAAGATGTCCCTGCTGCTGCTGGAATTCTCCTTGGCATGGATGTCCTGCTGCTGCTGGAACTCTGCTTGGCATAGATGTCCTCCTACTGCTGGAACTCTTCTTGATGTGATTATCCATCTTCTGCTGGAACTCCTATTGGTGTGAATGTCCTTCATTGATTAGGATTAAGTCAAATACTGGTCGAGCCTCACTGCTGCACTGCACACTTGCTGTTGCCATGCTTGTTGTGCACATTTTCTGGCCCATGCTCTCCTTTGCTTTCTCATTTTCTGCCTGTTGCATTTCCTGCATACTTAGGTTCTCAACATGAACCAACATAACACCGCTGCTGCACCCACTGTGATGTTCCTGTCACTCTTGGAAGTTCATCCTGTGCACTGCAGAATGCAGCCGACACTGCTACTGCACCCACGGGGATGTTCCAGTCGCTCCCTGAAGTTCGTTCCAGGCACTGCCGAATGCATCCAGCGCCATTGCTGTGCCCCAGAATTGTTCAGGTTGCTCCCCGAAGTTTATCCCATGCACTGCAGTATGTGCCCAATGTCACTTTCGCACCTGCAGGGATGTTCTGGTTGTTACCTGAAGTTTGTCCCATGCAGGGCCGAACACGTACTGTGCCATGGCAGCACCTGCGGTGATGTTCCGGTCGCTCATGAAAGTTCGTCCCGTGCACTACCGAACACGCACAACACAGCTGCTGTGCCCATGGGGATGCTCCAGTTGCTCCTATAAGTTCATCTCGCACACTGCCGAACTGTTAGGGTCCCAATTTTTTTCCCCAACTTTTATACACCTTAAGGGTCAGCACGCTTACTAAAACCTCTCCTAACTTGCTGTCCCGTTTGATTCTTGAGTTCTTTTCTTATATTTACGTTCCCTAAGCTGTCCTTCGGGTTAACTAATATATAAAAGGATATGTTGGATAGGCAAGACAACTCTTAAACCTATCACAACTTGCCTTGGTTGAAGAAGACAACTCTTGACTTCAACCTAAGCTCTTAAGCAAGGAAGGTAACTCTTAACCTTGTCTTTTAACCTTGTCTTAAGCCCAAGTTATCTCAAGACAACTCTTAAAAGATAACTGAAATATAAACAAGAATGGAAGCAAGAATGCTAACCTTGATTCTTGATTAATGAATGAGAAAAATACAAAATTCAAAGCATATAGCCTCCTCACAAATAATGGGCTGTATTTATAGTCCTAAGACAGTCTTATCCTAATTTAACTAGTACTTAGGTTCCTTATCCACTTAGGATATGTTTTCCTAAGTCAACAAGCTTTTCTTAGTCAACTAAAACATTATCAAGATAGACCTTTATCCCACTGTTTCCTAATCCTACTAGGATTCTTGGTCTTTCTTGATTTTTCACCTAGACTAGAATTCCTACCTTATCTTGTATTCTACAGCAACTGGGCTTTATCTTTGCTTTTTCCTTCTAGGACTAGGACTTTCAATGCATATCCCTTCTGCCCTTAGAATTCTCCTTGGCATGAATATCCTATTGCTATGGAACTCATCACGCGTGTCCTGCTGCTGATAGAACTCTTCTTGGCATAGATGTCCTTCATTAATTAGGATTAAGTCAAATACTGGTTGGACCTCACTGCTGGGCTGCACACTTTCTATTGCCATTCTTGTTATGTACATTTTCTGGCCCATGCTCTCCTTTGCCGCCCCATTTTCTGCCCATTGCCTTTCCTGTATACTTAGGTTCTCAACACAACATGCCAGACGCCGCTGCCATGCCTGCAGGGATGTTTTGGTTGCTTTCCAAAGTTCATCTGCGCACTGCCGAATGTTCCCAATGCCTCTGCTGTGCCTGCAGGGATGTTCCAGTCACTCCTGGAAGTTTGTCCTGCAAACTGCCCAGTGCCCCTTGAAGTCTGTGCTGCGCCCACGGGGATGTTCTGGTCAATCTCGATAGTTCATCCCGCACACTGCCCAACGTCAGCTTCCACGACCCGTGGGGGTGTTCAGGTCGCTCTCGGAAATTTATCCCTTGCACTGCCGAACACACCTGCAGGGCTGTTTCGATCGCTCCCAGCAGTTTGTCCCGAGCACTGCTGATCACGTCCAATGCATCTACGGATCCCACGGAGACTTTCTGGTCACTCCCAGAAGTTCATCCAGCGCACTACCCAATGTGCTTAAAGCCTCTACCATGCCCACGAGCATGTTCCGGTCACACAAGGAAGTTCATGCCGTGCACTGTCGAACACGCCTAACGGCTCTGCCACGCTCGCGGGAATGTTTAGGTCACTCATGGAAGCTCGTCCTGCACACTGCCCACTGCCCGATGCCTCTGCTGTGCCCGCTTGGATATTTTGGTCGCTCCCTGAAGTGAGTCCTTCACACTGCCAAATGTGCCCAAAGCCACTGTGGCACCTACAAGGATGTTCCGGTCGCTTTTGAAAGTTCATCCTGCACACTATCTAATGTTCCCAAAGCCTTTGCTACGCCTAAGGGGATGCTTCGATCACTCTCAGAACTTCGTCCCAAGCACTGGCGAATGTGGCTAATGCCTCTGCCACACTCATGGGGATGTTTCGGTCACTCCCAGAAGTTCATCCCACACACTATCGAGCTGTTGGGGTCCCGATTTCTTCTCCCAACTTTTCTACACTTTAGGGGTTAGCATGACTTCTAAAACCTCTCCTAACTTGCTGTCCCATTTGATCCTTGAGTTCTTTTCTCTGATTCATGTCCTTTAAGCTTTCATTTGGGATTAACTAATGATAAAAGGATATGTTGGATAGGCAAGACAACTCTTAAACCTATCTTAACTTGCCTTGGTTGAAGAAGACAACTCTTGACTTCAACCTAAGCTCTTAAGCAAGGAAGACAACTCCTAACCTTGTCTTAAGCCCAAGTTATCTCAAGACAACTCCTAAAAGATAACAGAAAATATAAACAAGAAAGTGAGCAATAATCAAGAATCAAAGGTTAGCATTCTTGCTTACTTTCTTGTTTATATTTTCGGTTATCTTTTAAGAGTTGTCTTGAGATAACTTGGGCTTAAGACAAGGTTAAGAGTTGTCTTCCTTGCTTAAGAGCTAAGGTTGAAGTTAAGAGTTGTCTTCTTCAACCAAGGCAAGTTGTGATAGGTTTAAGAGTTGTCTTGCCTATCCAACATATCCTTATATATATTAGTTAACCCAAAGGACAGCTTAGGGGACGTAAATATAAGAAAAGAACTCAAGAATCAAACGAGACAGCAAGTTAGGAAGGATTCCAGTAGGCGTGCTGACCCCTAAGGTGTATAAAAGTTGGGGAAAAAAATTGGGACCCCAACAAATTGGTGCTTTCATTGAGAGATCAGCACAATCACCAGTTGAGAGGTAGCACGATCATCCCAACAAATTAGTGCTCTAGTTGAGACAGCAGCACAGACACCAGTCAATTGCAAGGCATCAAGGTTACCATGACATCTAGGCAGCATTCACCCGCACCACAGGAACAGACCAGGGAAGATTTCTCAGCCACCAACTGCGGAAGAATCCTTGCCTTAGAGAGAAACCAGAATGCGATCAATGACCAGGTAGGTGATATCAAACACCAACTATCCTCTATCATTCATTCTCTTGAACAGTTGAAGAGAGACACACCCTGAGTGGCCGGAAAACAAGTCCAAACCAAGCCAGGCAGAAACAGCCACCTACCACAAACATCTAGGAGGCTTCAATCCAAAATCACACGACACCAACTGCATGAGGAAGATTCTGACCAGGAGCAGCTTCCCTCTCAAGAAAGGGGGAAAAGGCGCACAAGTTTGGGAAGCAGGAGGGAGACTTCACCAAACGAACACCTGCCCCATGATCGCTACAATGATTATAGCGACGATGAGGAGGTGCTGGACAAAAGGCCCGCATCATGGCAACCAAGAAGGGTACGAAAATCACCCTGAGGCAGAACCATGGCACACCACAAGGAGGGAAGATTGGCACTATGACAGCCCAAGCCATTACACATGGCCTAAGGTAAAAATTGAGTTCCCTACCTTTGAGAAGGGAGATCCAACCAAATGGATCTCCAAGGCTGAATTTTACTTTGAAAAACAAGGTATTGAAAGAGGTGAAAGGGTTGAGTTTGCATCCTATCACCTATGTGGGAGAGCCAACCAATGGTGGCATTGGCTTAAGGCCACCTATGGCCGAGAAGGGAGAAGGATAGGCTGGACAAGGTTCACACAAGAGTTAGTGAACAGATTTGGCCCATCTAGCATGACAAACTATGAGGGACAGCTTGCCAAGATAAGGCAAGAAGGATCTCTAGAAAGCTACCTTGAAGAATTCGAGAGGTTAGCCGAATTGGTAGGACATTGGGCAGATAGTGCACTAATTGGCACTTTTCTAGATGGCCTTGTACCTTGGCTAAGCTGAGAAGTGAAGATGAGGGATCCAAACTCTCTCACTCAGTGCATTCGGTTGGCAAGACTCATCAATGATGGGAGAAGCATCACCCGCAGCACAACCAAGGTCAACAAATCCTCGGACAAACTAGGTAAGGCACCCTCATCAAGTAAGACAACGGCCCCAAAAACAAAGGACCCTCTCAAACTATCCACCGAAAGAAATCAATAGGAGGATCGAAAGAGGCATATGTTTTAGGTGCAACGATAAGTGGCAAGTTGGCCACAAGTGAAAAAAAGGGCTGTTCAACATCATTGAAGTAGTAAGTGATGAAGAACACGAGGAAAGCAGCGAGGAAGAACAGGAAAGCCGCATGGACAGTGAGGAGGAAGCAGAGTCAGAACACTCCCCAGATCATGCAGAAGAAGGCGAAATCAATTTGCATGCAGTAGGGGCAACCACCAAGCCTACTGCCATGAGGTTATTCGCAACCATTAACAGAAAAAATGTTTTAGTGTTGATAGATAGTGGAGCTACTCATAACTTTATCAACTCGAAATTGGTCAAAACACTTCAGCTACTACCGAAAAAGATTGCACCCTTTGAGGTAAGAGTGGCAAGCGGACAGAAGCTCAAGTGCACACAAGTAATCCAGGCAGTAGCTATGCAGATTCAAGGAGTCCAAATAGAGGCGGAACTGCATGTGTTAGCCCTGGCAGGTCTTGATGTGGTTTTAGGCAATGCTTGGCTTAAAACCATAGGCAAGATAATGTTCGACTATGAATCCATGGCCATGCACTTCCAATGGAAGGGAAGGAACTGCATGAAGACATACCAATTGGAGTAAGGAACCTACTGGAGCAATTCAGAGATGTCTTAGGAGAGCCACAAGGACTACCACCCTCAAGACATTACGACCATGCCATCCCATTAATTGATGAAACCAAGGTGATTAATGTAGCACCTTACCGGTATGCACACTTCCAAAAGAACGAGATCGAAAGACAAGTGGAAGAGATGCTACAGCAAGGTATTATCCAACCTAGCACCTCACCTTTTTCTTCTCCCATTCTACTTGTTAGAAAGAAAGACGGAACTTGGAGGTTTTGCACCGATTATCGGGCACTCAACCAAACAACGGTCAAGGATCATTTTCTGATCCCAACAATTGATGATATGCTGGACGAGTTACATGGAGCAAAGCTGTTCACCTGCAGGGATGTTCCGGTCGCTCCCTGGTAGTTTGTCTCGCGCACTACGAAACGTGTCCAACGCCGCTAGCGTGCCCTGGGGGATGTTTCGGTGGCTCCTGGAAGTTCATCTCGTGCACTGCTGAACCACCCAACACCTCTGCCATGCCTGCAGGAATATTCTGCTCACTGCTGGAAGTTCATTCTGCGCACTGCTGTATGCGCCTAACGCCTCTGCCGCGTCTGCAGGAATGTTCTGGTTACTCCCAAAAGTTCATCCTGTGCACTGCCGAACGCACATGACATCTATGCCATTCCTGCAGGGATGTTCTGCTCGCTCCCAAAAGTTTGACCCGCACACTGTCAAACTGTTGAGGAGCTTAGGAGGCAAAGGGAGAGTGAGCAAATGCACGTGAGGCGCCAAGCAGCAAGAGAGGCAGAAACAGGCCAGAATGTGCGCGCAACAAGCATGCACGCAGCATGTAGTGAAGCACGGCCAGATTCTGACTCTGTCCTAATTGACTGTAGAAATCCAAACCAAGAAGAACACCAACATGGGCAGGACACACAGGACACAATCCAAGCAGAAGAAGAACATGGACAGCATGAAGAACTTCAGCAGCAGCAGGACATCATGGCAGGTTTGACTTCAACAAGATGATCACAACAAAGAGAGTCTTGGAATGGAAGGACACACCATATGGAAGTCCTAATCCTAGAAGGAAACAGCAAGAAGAAGTTCAGCAGCAGTGTCCAATGACTCTGCCGCACCCATTGGGATGTTCCAGTACTCCCAGAAGTTCATCCCATGCACTGTCGAATGTGACTGACACCACTACTGTACCTGTAGGGATGTTCAGGTTGTTCTGGGAAGTTTGTACCATGCACCACCAAATGCACCCGACGCTGCATTTGCGCCTGCGGGGATATTCCGGCCACTCCGAGAAGTTCATCCCATGCACTAGCCAATGTGCCTGAAGCCTTTGTCGCACCCTCAGGGATATTCCAGTCACTCCTGAAAGTTCATCCTGCACACTGCCCAACGTGTCCGATGCCGTTGCTGTGCCCAGCCCATGTGGATGTTTCAGTTGCTACCAGAAGTTTGTACCATGCACTGCCAAATGCGCTCGATGCCTCTGCTGCACCAGCTGCGATGTTCCGGTCACTCCCGAAAGTTCGTACCGAGCACTGCTGAATGTGTCTGATGCCTCTGCCGAGCCTGCAGAGATGCTCCAGTCGCTCTTGAAAGTTCATCCCACGCACTGCTGTATGCGACCGACGCCTTTGCAGCATTCATGGGGATGTTCCAGTCGCTCCCAAAAGTTCCTTCTGAGCACTTCCGAATGCATCTAACACCTCTACTGAGCACACTTGGATTTTCTGGTCACTCCCGGAAGTTTGTCCCGTGCACTGCCGAATGGGACCGATGCTTCTGTCCTGCCTGTAGGGATTTTCCAGTCACTCCTGGAATTTCGTCCCATTCACTGTTGAATGTGTCCAACATGTCTGATGCACCTGTGGGGATGTTCCGGTCACACACGGAAGTTCGTCCTGCACACTGCCGAACACATCTGACGCCTCTGCTGCGCCTGCAGGGATGTTCCAGTTGCTCCCAGGTGTTTGTTCCATGCACTGCCAAATGCGCCTGATGCTCTGCTGCGCCCAATGCCTCTGCTGCACACGTGGAGATGTTCCGGTCGCTCCTGGAAGTTTGTCCTGCACACTGCCTAATGCACCCGAAGCCTAAGACTTGCCCGCGGGGTTTCTCCGGTTTCTCCCAGAAGTTCATCCTGCACACTGCCGAATGTGTCTGATGCTACTGCTGAACCTGCAGGGATCTTCTCTTCACTCACGAAAGTTCGTCCCACACACTGCCAAATGCGTCCGATGCCTCTCCTACATCTGTGGGGATGTTCTGGTTGCTCCCGAAAGTTCATCCAGGGAACTGCCAAACGCTCCCAATGCCTCTGTTGTGCCAGCGGGGATGTTTTGATTGCCTCCAGAAGGTTCATCTTGCACACTGGTGACCAAGTCTGATGCCTCTGCCTCACCCGCGGTGACGTTCTGATCGCTCCTGGAAGTTTGTCCCATGCACTGGTCAACACGCTTGATACTGCAGTCGTGCCCTCGGGGATGTTCTGGTTGCCACCAGAAGTTCGTCCCATGCCCTGCCGAATGCACCTGATGCCTTTACCGCACCCGTGGGGATGTTCCGTTCACTCCACGAAGTTCATCTCATGCACTGCTGAATTCGAACAAGGCCTCTGCTGTGGCTCTGTGGATGTTCTGGTGACTCACGGGAGTTCATCCCGCTCACTGCTCAATGTGTCCGAAGCCTCTGCTGCGCCATCAGGGATGTTCCGGTCCCTCCAGCAAGTTTTTCCCGCGTACTGCCAAGCTTGTCTGACGTAGCTGCTGCATCTACAGGAATGTTCTGGTCGCTCCTGAAAGCTCGTCCCGTGCACTGCTGAGCTCACTCGACACCTCTGTTGTGCCTGTTGGGATGTTTCAGTCGCTCTTAAAAGTTTGTCCTGAGAACTGCCACACATGTCTGACACCTCTACTGAGCGCACTGGGATTTTCTGGTTGCTCCCGGAAGTTCATTCTACCCATAGCTGAACATGCCTGATGCCTCTGCCGCGCCTGTAGGGATGTTCTGGTCGCTGCCAGAAGTTTGTCCTGTGCACTGCAGAACGCACCTGACAAAGTTGCGTGCCCGTGGGGTTGTTCCAGTGGCTCCCCGAAGTTCATCCTGAACACTGCCGAATGCACCCGATGTAGTTTCCGTACCCAGGGTGAGTTCGGTGGCTTCCCAAAGTTCATCCTGCGCACTGACAAGTGCCCAATGCCTCTACTTCACCGCAGTGACGTTCTGGTAGCTCCCGGAAGTTCATCCTGCCCACTGCCCAATACGCACTGCACCCACGCACTGCAGAATGCACCCCATGCCTCAGCTGGACCACAGGGATGTTCGGTTCTCTCCTAGCAGTTCGCTCAGTGCACTACCAAGCCTGTGGGGGTTTTTCTGGCTGCTCCCAGAAGTTTGGTCTATACACTACCATGTGCCTGAGACCTCTGCCTCACCCACAGGGATGTTCCTGTCTCTCCCAAAAGTTTGTCTGCAGCACTCCCAAACGCACCCGACACCTCTGCTGTGCTTCCGGGGATGTGCGGGTCACTCCTGGAAGCTCGTCCTGCACCCTGGCAAATGCACCTGATGACTCTGCCACGCCCATGGGTAAGTTCTGGTCATTCCTGGAAGTTCGTCATGTGGACTGCCAAATGATCCCGACGCCTTTGCTGCACTTGTGGGGATGGTCTGGTCGATCCCGGAAGTTCATCCTGCATACTGCCCAATGCGCCCAAAGCCTCTGCCGCACCTGCAGGGATGTTCCGGTCATTCCCAAAAGTTCATCCTATGGACTACTAAACATGTCCGACAACGCTGCCATGCCTGCAGGAATGTTTTGGTCTCTCTCGGAAGTTCATCCCGTGCACTGCCAAATGTGCTGGACACCTCTGCCGCGCCTACGGGGATGCTTTGGTTGCTCACAGAAGTTCATCCTGAGTACTGCCCAATGTGCCCAACACTGCTGCTACACCCGGTGGGATGTTCCAGTCGCTCCTGGAAGTTCGTGCCATGCACTAACTAATGCACCCAATGCCGCTTCCGCGCCCACGCGGATGTTCGTGTCACTCCAGGAAGTTCATCCTGCACACTGCTGAACGTGCCCGATACCACTGCTGCACCCATCGCATTGTTCCAGTCACTCTTTGAAGTTTCTCCTGCACACTGTCAAATGCATCAGACAACTCTGCCGTGCCCGCAGGGATGTTCCAGTCACTCCACCAAATTCCTCCTGTGAACTGCCCAACATACCTGAAGCCTCTGCCGTGCCTGCGGGGATGCTTTGGTCAATCTCGGAAGTTCATCCCGCACACTGCCGAACTGTTGAGAACCTAAGTATGCAGGAAATGCAACGCACAGAAAATGAGGCAGCAAAAAGAGAGCATGGGCCAGAAAATGTGCACAACAAGCATGGCAACAGCAAGTATGCAGCCCAGCAGTGAATACCGACCAGTATTTGACTTAATCCTAATCAATGAAGGACATTCATGCCAACAGGTGTTCCAGCAGCAGGAGTACATCCATGCCAAGTAGAATTCCAGCAGCAACAGAACATCTAAGCCAAGAAGAGTTCTATCAGCTGCAGGACAAGCATGATGAATTCCAGTAGCAATGGGATACTCACGGCCAAGTAGAATTCTAAGGGCAGAAGGATTTGCATTGAGAGTCCTAGTCCTAGAAGGATAAGCCAAGAGGAAGTCCAGCAGCTGTAGAATACAAGATAAGGTAGGAATTCTAGTCTAGGTAGAAAATCAAGAAAGACCAAGAATCCTAGTAGGATTAGGAAACAATGGGATAAGGTCTATCTTGATAATGTTTTAGTTGACTTAGAAAAGCTTGTTGACTTAGGAAAACATATCCTAAGTGGATAAGGAACCTAAGTACTAGTTAAATTAGGATAAGGCTGTCTTAGGACTATAAATACAGCCCATTATTTGTGAGGAGGTCATATGCTCGAATTTTTTTATTTCTCATTCATTAATCAAGAATCAAAGGTTAGCATTCTTGCTTACATTCTTGTTTATATTTTGGTTATCTTTTAAGAGTGGTCTTGAGATAACTTGGGCTTAAGACAAGGTTAAGAGTTGTCTTCCTTGCTTAAGAGCTTAGGTTGAAGTTAAGTGTTGTCTTCTTCAACCAAGGCAAGTTGTGATAGATTTAAGAGTTGTCTTGCCTATCCAACATATCCTTATATATATTAGTTAATCTGAAGGACAGCTTAGGGGACATAAATATAAGAAAAGAACTCAAGGATCAAACAGGACAGCAAGTTAAGAAGGATTCTAGTAGGCGTGTTGACCCCTAAGGTGTAGAAAAGTTAGGGAAAAAATTCGGGACCCCAACACAAACATGTCTGACACCGCTGCTGCACCCGCAAGGATGTTCTGGTCACTCCAGGAAGTTCATCCTATGCACTGCCAAATATGCCCGACACCATTGCTGCGCCCATGGGGATGTTCTTATTGCTCCCGAAAGTTCATCCCACACACTGCCGAACACGCCCAATGCTGCTGCCACGCCTACAGGGATGTTCTGGTCACTCCCAGAAGTTCATCCCACGTACAATCGAATGTGCCCAACACCTCTGCCACGCCTGCAGGGATGTTCCAGTTGCTTCCGGAAGTTTGTTCCATGCACGGACCAACGAACATGTAACCTCTGCCGCATCCGCATGGATGTTCCGGTCACTCCTGGAAGTTCATCCCGCGGACTGCGAACATGTCCAACGCTGCTGCCACACCCGCGGGGATGTTCTGGTCACTCCAAGAAGTTTGTCCCACAGACTGCCAAACGCACCTGACACCTTAGCTGCGCCTATTGGGATGCTCTGGTTGCTCTCGGAAGTTCGTCCCACACGCGGCCAAATGCGCCTGACACTACAACTGCACCTGCAGGGATGTTCCTGTCACTCACCAATGTTCATTCGGCACACTGCCAAACACGCTTGACGACACCAATGGGATGTTCTGGTCACTTTCGAAGTTCGTTCTGTGCCCTGCCAAACACATCCGATGCTGCTACCATGCCTACAGTTATGTTCTGGTCGCTCCCGGAAGTTCGTCCCGTGCAATGCCCAACGCGCCCGAAGCCTATGCTGTGCCAAGAGGGATGTTCCGGACACTCCTTGAAGTTCATGCAATGCATTGGCCAAAGCTCCCGATGCCACCACCGTACCTGCGGGGAATTTTCGATTGCTCCCAAAAGTTTGTCCTGTGTAGTTGCCAACACACCCGACACCGCTGCTGCGCCTGTGGGGTGCTCTGGTCGCTTCTTGAATTTTGTCCCATGCATTGCCGATTGCACTCAATGCCTATGCCACACCCACAAGGATGTTGCGGTCGCTCCTGGAAGTTTGTCCCACACACGGCCCAATGCACTCAAAGCCTCTGACGCATCAGCAGGGATGTTCCGGTCACTTGCGGAAGTTTGAACTACTCACGGCCAAACTCACCTAATGCCTCTGTCATGCCCATGGAGATGTTTCAGTTGCTCCTGGAAGTTTGCTCGTGCACTGCTAAATGCACTCAATGCATCTACTGCACCCGCAAGGATGTTTCGGTCGCCTTTGGAAGATCGTCCAGTGCACTGCTGAATGCATCCCATGCAGATGCTGCACCCGTGGGGATGTTCCAGTTGCTCAGGAAAGTTAGTCTTGCACATTGCCTAACGTGGACAAGCCTCTGCCGCACCCGCGGGGATGTTTCAGTCATTCCTGGAAGTTTGGTCTGTGCACTGCCGAATGAGTCCTCTGACGCAGCTGCACCCACAGCATTGTTCTGGTCGCTCTCAGAAGTTTGCCCCGTGCACTGCAAAATGTGCTCGATGCCTCTGCTGCGCCCAAGGGGATGTTCTGGTTGCTCCCAGAAGTTTGGCCCGTGCACTACCCAACGCGCCCGAAGCCACTGCCAAGCCTGCAGGGATGTTTTGGCTGCTCCAGGAACTTCGTCCTGCACACTGCCAAATGTGTTCGACACCCCTACTGCACCCACAGGCATGTTTCGGTCACTCCCGAAAGTTTGTTCCGCGCAATAACAAACGTATTCAATGCTGCTGCTGTGCCTGTGCTGTGTTCAGGTAACTCCCGCAAGTTCGTCCCGGGCACTGCCAAAAGCACCCGAAGCCTCTACCATGCCCGCAGGGTTGTTCCGGTCGCTCCTGAAAGTTTAACCCGAGCACTGCCAAACACGTCTGATGCCTCTGCTATGCCCGCAGGGATGTTCCGTTCGCTCCCAGAAATTCGTCCAGTGCTCAGCTCCATGTGCCCGACGACCCTGCCATGCCTGCAGGGATTTTCCAGTCACCCTCAAAAGTTCATCCCTTGAACTGCCGAACATGCCATATGCTGCTGTTGTGCCTGGGGGGAGTTTCCAGCCACTGCCAAAAGTTTGTCCCACGCACTACCGAATGCACAGGAAGCCTCTGCCTTGGCTGATGGGATGTTCCAGTCACCCCCAGAAGTTCAACTTGTGCACTGCTCGACATGCCCAAAGACTCTACCATGCCCACGGAAATGTTCTAGTCGCCCCCAAAGTTCATCCTACAAACTACCGAACGTGCCCGACACCAATGTTTTGCCCGTGGGGATGTTCTAGTTGCTCCTAGAAGTTCATCCCGTGCATTGCTGAACATATCCGATGCCTCTTCTGAGCCCACGGGATTTTCTGATCACTCTTGAAAGTTTGTTCCGCACACTGCCGAGCTGTTGGGGTCCCCTTTTTTTCCCCAACTTTTCTACACCTTAGGGGTCAGCAAGCCTACTGAAATCCTTCCTAACTTGCTATCTTGTTGATTCTTGAGTTTTTTTCTTATATTTACGTCCCCTAAGCTGTCATTTGGGTTAACTAATATATATAAGGATATGTTGGATAGGCAAGACAACTCTTAAACCTATCACAACTTGCCTTAGTTGAAGAAGACAACTCTTAACTTCAACCTTAGCTCTTAAGCAAGGAAAACAACTCTTGACCTTGTCCTAAACCCAAGTTATCTC
>BNST01002845.1:0-167551 GCA_019650275.1 Xylocarpus granatum
AAGGCAGCATTCACCCTCACCACAACAGCGAACTAAGGAGGACTTTGGAAGAATTCTGACCTTAGAGAGGAACCGACGCTTACTCAATGACCAGGTAAGTGATATAAAACAGCAGCTATCATCCATCATCCATTCCCTGGAGCAGTTGAAGAGGGATACACCCCAAGTGGCAGGAAGGCAAAGCCAAACCGAGCAAAGAAGGAGCAGCATACTGTCACAGCAACCTAGAAGGCTGCATTCGGAGATCTCACAACACCATGAGCACGAGGAAGATTCTGACCATGAGCAGCTTCCCTCTCAAGAAAGGGGGAGAGTGCACATGAGTCTAGGGTGCATAAGGGAGGTGCCACCGAATTTGCACCAGCCCCATGACCCCTATGATGAATACAGCGACGATGAGGTCTTGGATCGAAGGCCAGCAGTATGGCAGCCAAGGAGAATGCAGAGTCGTCATGAGGCAGAACATTGGCGGACAAATAGGAGAGAGGAATGGCAGCACTACGACAGCCCAAGCCATTACACACGGCCTAAGGTAAAAATCGAGTTCCCTACCTTTGAGAAAGGAGATCCAACTGAATGGATCTCCAAAGCTGAATTCTACTTTGAAAAACAAGGTGTAGAAAGAGGTGAAAGGGTTGAGTTTGCATCCTATCACCTATGTGGGAGAGCCAACCAATGGTGGCATTGGCTTAAGGCCACCTATGGCCGAGAAGGGAGAAGGATAGGCTGGACAAGGTTCACACAAGAGCTAGTGAACAGATTTGGCCCGTCTAGCATGACAAACTATGAGGGACAGCTTGCCAAAATTAGGCAAGAAGGATCTCTAGAAAGCTACCTGGAAGAATTCGAGAGGTTGGCCGAATTGGTAGGACATTGGCCAGATAGTGCACTCATTGGCACTTTTCTAGATGGCCTTGTACCTTGGCTAAGCCGAGAAGTGAAGATGAGGGATCCAAACTCTCTCACTCAGTGCATTCGTTAGCAAGACTCATCAATGATGGGAGAAGCATCACCCGCAGCACAACCAAGGTCATCAAACCCTTGGACAAACTAGGTAAGGCACCCTTATCAAGTAAGACAGCACCCTCAAAAACAAAGGACCCTCTCAAACTATCCACCAAAGAAATCAACAGGAGGATCGAAAGAGGCCTATGTTTTAGGTGCAACGATAAGTGGCAAGTTGGCCACAAGTGCAAGAAAGGGCTGTTCAACATCATTGAGGTAGTAAGTGATGAAGAGCATGAGGAAAGCAGCGAGGAAGAACAAGACAGCCGCATGGACAGCGAGGAGGAAGCAGAGTCAGAACACTCCCCAGATCATGCGGAAGAAGGCGAAATCAACTTGCATGCAGTAGGGGCAACCACAAAGCCTACTGCAATGAGGTTGTTCGCAACCATAAATGACAAGAATGTTTTGGTGTTGATTGATAGTGAAGCCACCCATAACTCCATCAACACAAAACTGATCAAAACACTCCAGCTATGTCTGAAAAGGATTGCACCCTTTGAGGTAAGAGTGGCAAGCGGACAGAAGCTCAAGTGCTGCCAGTTATCAAGGCAGTAACAATGCAGATTCAAGGAGTCAAGATAGAGGCAGAACTGAATGTGTTAGACCTGGCAGGTCTTGATGTGGTTTTAGGCAATGCTTGGCTTAAAACCATAGGCAAGATAATGTTCGACAACGAATCCATGGCCATGCACTTCCAATGGAAGGGAAGGGACTGCACGTGGGAGGCATCCACCACCAATGCAGCACATCATTGTGAGGTAAGTACCCTTGAACAACTATACAGAAAAAGGGCACAATGTTTTGCGGTTCTCTTGGCCACAAAAGAGGAAAACACAGCCGAACATCATACACACGAAGACATACCAATAGGAGTAAGGAACCTACTGGAGCAATTCAGAGATGTCTTAGGAGAGCCACAAGGACTGCCACCCTCAAGACATTACGACCATGCCATCCCATTAATCGACGAAACCAAGGCGATTAATGTAGCACTTTACCGGTATGCACACTTCCAAAAGAACGAGATCGAAAGACAAGTGAAAGAGATGCTACAGCAAGGTATTATCCGACCTAGCACCTCACCTTTTTCTTCTCCCATTCTACTTGTTAGAAAGAAAGACGGAACTTGGAGGTTTTGCACCGATTATCGGGCACTCAACCAAGCAACTGTCAAGGATCGTTTTCCGATCCCAACAATTGATGATATGCTGGACGAGTTACATGGAGCAAAGCTGTTCACCAAGCTGGATCTCAAGGCCGGATATCATCAAGTACGCATGAAAGAAGAGGACGTGCAGAAGACAACATTTCGAGACTCATAGTGGACACTACGAGTACCTAGTCATGCCCTTCGGACTATGCAACGCACCCTCCGCCTTTCAAGCAGCCATGAATGACATCTTCAAACCTTATTTGTGCAGGTTTGTTTTAGTTTTCTTTGATGACATTTTGGTCTATTCTAGGAACCACAATGATCACATAGAACACTTAGCAAAAGTGCTAGAAGTGTTAAGAAGAAATCGTTTCATCATCAAGCCATCCAAGTGCACATTCATGCAAGAGGAGCTTGAGTACCTCGGTCACATCATATCCAAAGATGGAGTAAAGGTAGACCAACAGAAAAATAGGAGCCATGCAAACATGGCCAACTCCAAAGAATGTCACAGAACTTAGAGGATTTCTAGGTTTGACAGGCTATTATCGCCGATTTGTTCGCAAATACGGTGCCATAGCAAAACCACTAACGAATTTGCTAAAGAAGGACGGATTCCTATGGACAGAGAAGAGTGAAGATGCATTCAAGTTGTTGAAGCAAGCTATGTGTGAGACCCCAGTGTTAGCACTGCCCAACTTCAACCAAACCTTCGAGCTTCACACTGACGCATGTCAAGATGGCATAGGTGCTGTCCTGAGTCAAGCCGAAGACCTATTGCATACATGAGCAGAGTCTTAGGGCCCATGAAGAAGGAATGGTCAGTATACGCCAAGGAGATGTTAGCCATCATCCATGCAGTCAAGGTATGGCGACCTTACCTTCTTGGGAGGAAATTCCTGATCATTACAGATCAACAACCCTTGAGAAGCCTCATGGAGCAGAAAATTACCACCCCAGAGCAGCAAAAGTTCCTTGTCAAGTTGCTGGGTTATGAGTATGAAATAATCTACAAGCCTGGCAAGGAAAATAATGTGGCAGACGCATTGTCCAGAAGCAATGGAGGTCAAGCATTATGGACAGCATGTGAGCCTAATGACGCATGCCTCACTGCCATTAGCAGAGCGAAGTGGAATGTATGGACAGAAATCAAAGAGGCAATAGAGATTGATCCTCAAAGCCAAGAGCATGCCAAGAAGATCAAGAATTTGGACCCTAAGGTTAGTAAATTCACCCTTAAGAATGGATATATTTGGCACAAACAGCAGCTGTATGTACCAAACATACCGGGACTAAGGGGGAAGATCTTAAATCACTTCCACAACTCACGGGAAGGAGGACATTTAGGATGGTTCCGTACTTACATGCAGATCAAGCTATTCTTTTGGTTAGAAGGATTCAAGGCAGAAGTCAAAAAGAAAGACAGCAATTGTGACATTTGCCCATGGATAAAACCAGAAGATGGCAAGACCAAGGGATTGCTACAATCTTTGCCATTACCCGTACAAGTTTGGGAAGACTATAATGACATCCAGCAGCAGTTTTCCAACTTTCACCTTGAGGACAAGGTGAGTCTTCAAGAAAGGAGGATTGTTGAGAACCTAAGTATGCAGGAAAGGCAATGGGCAGAAAATGGGGCAGCAAAGGAGAGTATGGGCCAGAAAATGTGCATAACAAGAATGGCAACAGAAAGTGTGCAGCCCAGCAGTGAGGCCCAACCAGTATTTGACTTAATCCTAATTAATGAAGGACATCTACGCCAAGCATAGTTCTAGCAGAAGCAGGACATCCATGCCAAGGAGAATTCCAGCAGCAGCAGGACATCTATGCCAAGCAGAGTTCCAGCAGCAGCAGGACATCCATGCCAAGGAGAATTCCAGCAGCAGCAGGACATCTATGCCAAGAAGAGTTCTATCAGCAGTAGGACACGCATGATGAATTCCAGTAGCAATAGGATAGTCATGACAAGAAGAATTCTAAGGGCAGAAGGATACTCATTGAGAGTCCTAGTCCTAGAAGGATAAGCCAAGAGGAAGTCCAGCTGCTGTAGAAATACAAGATAAGGTAGGAATTCTAGTCTAGGTAGAATTCAAGAAAGACCAAGAATCCTAGTAGAATTAGGAAACATTTAGGATAAGGTCTATCTTGATAAAGTTTTAGTTGTCTTAGAAAACCTTGTTGACTTAGGAAAACATATCCTAAGTGGATAAGGAACTTAAGTACTAGTTGAAATAGGATAAGGCTGTCTAATACTATAAATACAGCCCATTATTTGTGAGCAGAGATATATGCTCCGAATTTTGTAGATTTCTCATTCAATAATCAAGAATCAAAGGTTAGCATTCTTGCTCACATTCTTGTTTATGTTTTTGGTTATCTTTTAAGAGTTATCTTGAGATAACTTGGGCTTAAGACAAGGTTAAGAGTTGTCTTCCTTGCTTAAGAGCTAAGGTTGAAGTTAAGAGTTGTCTTCTTCAACCAAGGCAAGTTGTGATAGGTTTAAGAGTTGTCTTGCCTATCCAACATATCCTTATATATATTAGTTAACCCGAAGGACAGCTTAGGGGACGTAAATATAAGAAAAGAACTCAAGAATCAAATGGGACAGCAAGTTAGGAAGGATTCCAGTAGGCGTGCTGACCCCTAAGGTGTAGAACAGTTGGGGAAAAAAATCGGGACCCCAACAATATGGCAGTGCGCGGGATGAGCTTCAGGGAGCGACCAAAAAATCCCTGCAGGTGTGGCAGAGGCATTGGGCACGTTCAGCAGTGCAGGGGGATGAACTTTTGGGCGCAATCAGAACATCCCACTAGTGCGGCAGAGGTGTCAGCCACATTGGGCAGTGCGTGGGACGAACTTCAAGCAGCGACCAGAACATCCCCCCAGGCACGGCAGAGTCCTTGGATGTATTCTGCAGTGCGCAGGATGAATTTCGGGTGCGACCAAAAGATCCCCATGGGCGCGGCAGCAGTGTCCAGAAGTGCGCGGGATGAACTTCGGGAGCGACCAGAAAATCCCTGCAGGCTCAGCGGAGGCATCGGCTGCATTCGGCAATGCTCGGGATGAACTTCTGGGAGTGACCGGAACTTTCCCGCGGGTGTAGCAGAGGTGTCGGGCGTGTTTGGCAAAGCGCGAGACAAACTGCAGGGAGCGACTGGAACATCCCCATGGGCACTGCAGAGGTGTCAGACGTATTCTGCAGTGCTCGGGACAAACTCTCGGGAGCAATTGGAACATGCCCAAGGGCTTGGTAGAGGAGGTGGCTGCATTCGGCAGTGCTCAGAACGAACTTCTGGGAGCGACCAGAACCTCCCTGCAGGCATGACAGAGGGCATCGGGGTGCGTTTGGCAGTGTGCGAGATGAACTCTGGGAGCAATTGGAACATCCCCACAGGCTCAGTAGAGGAGGCAGCTGCGTTCGGCAGTGCTTAGGACGAACTTCTGGGGGTGACCAGGACTGCCCTGCAGGCATGACAGAGGCATCTGGTGTGTTTGGCAGTGCACGGGACGAACAGCCGGGAGCAACCGGAACATCCTGGTAGGTGCCGCAGAGACGTCGGATGCATTGGCCAGTGCTCATGATGAACTCTCAGGTGTGACCGCAACATCCACGCGGGTGTGGCAGTGGTGTCGGACGCATTCGGTAGTGCGCGGAATGAACTTTCAAGAGTGACGGCAACAACCCCGCACGTGTGGCAGAGCTGTCAAGTGTGTTCGGCTGTCTGCGGGATGAACTTTTGGGAGTGACCAGAACATCCTCACGGGTGCGGCAGTAGGTTGGGCACATTTGGCTGTGTGCGTGACAAACTTCCAGGAGCAAGCGGAACATCCCCGTGGGCACGGCAGCGGCGTTCAGCAGTCCTGGACAAACTTCCGCAAGAGACTGAAAAATTGCCGTGGGCTCGGCAGAGGCGTTGGACGCGTTCAGCAGTGATCAGGACGAACTTTTAGAAGCATCCCGTGCATCCCGTGGGCATGTCAGAGGCTTCGGGCGTGTTGTGCAGTACACAGGACCAACTTCTGGCTGCAACAAGAACATCCCCGCAGATGCGGCAGAGGCGTCGATTGCATTCTGCAGTACGCACGACAAACTTCCAGGAGTGACCGAAACGTCCACGTGAGCATGGCAGAGGCATCGCATGCATTCAGCAGTTCTTAGGATGAACTTCTGGGAGTGACGGGAACATCCCTGCTGGCACGGTAGAATCTTCAGGCACGTTTGACATGCACAGGATGAGCGTCAGGGAGCGGCCAGAACATCACCACGGGTGTGGCAGCGGCATCAGGGGTATTCAGCAGTGTTCAGGACGAACTTTTAGGAGCAGTGGGAACATCCTTGAAGATGCTGCAGCTGCATCAAGCATGTTCAGCAGTGCGAGGGATGAATTTTTAGGAGTGACTGGAAAATCCAAGCAGGCGTGGCAGAGGTGTCTGCGTGTTCGGCCATGTGAGGGACAAACTTCCGGGAGTGGCCAAATATCCCCCTGGACGCGGTAGAGGCTTCGGGCACGTTCAGTAGCACGTGTGACGAACTTCAGGTAACGACTGGAAAATCCTGAAGCTAGCGTAACATCCCCCCGGGAGGGGCAGAGGCTTCCAGTGAGTTAAGCTGTGTGCGGGACAAACTTCTGGGAGTGACCAGAACATCCCCGTGGCTGCAGCAGCGGCATTTGACACATCCAGCAGTGTATGGTACGAAGTTCCTGGAGCGACCAGAAAATCCCTGTGGGCTCAGTAGTAGCATTGGATGCATTCGGCAGTGCTCGGGACAATTTTCGGTAGTGACCAGATCATCCCTGCAGGTGCGGAAAAAGCATCGGGTGCGTATGGCAGTGCATGGGATGAACTTTGGGGAGCAGCTAGAACATCTCCGCTCCCACAGCAGATTCTTCAGGCGCATTGGGCATGTGTGGAACGAACATCCGGGAGCCACCGACACATCCCCACGGGCGTGGCAGCAGCATCAGACACATTTGGTACTGCATGGGACGAACTTTTGGGAGCAACCAGAACATCCCCACGGGCACAGTAGAGGCTTCGGGCGCATTGGGCTGTAGGCAGGACGAACTTCCAGGAGTAACTGGAATATCCCCGCGGGCGGGGTTGAGGCTTCGGGCATGTGGGCCAGTGCGCAGGCCAAACTTTCAGGGAAACCCAAACATTTCAGCCGGCATAGTAGAGGCGTCAGGCGCATTCAACGAATGCGCCTGACGCCTCTACTATGCCGGCTGAAATGTTTGGGTTGCCCTGAAAGTTTGGTGTGCAGGATGAACTTCTGGTAGTGACTGGAACAACCCCTTGGGTGCAGCAGAGGTGTTGGACGCATTCGGCAGTGCTTAGGACAAACTTCCGTGAGCAACCGGAACATCCTAGCAGGCACGGCAGATGGATGAGCACACTCTACAGTGCACGGGGACGAACTTCCGGGAGTGACCAGAACATCCAAGCGGGTGTGGCAGCGGTGTCAGGTGCATTGTTCAGTGCATGGGACAAACTTCCGAGAGTGACCGGAACATCCCTGTGGAGGCGGCAGAGGCGTTGGGCATGCTTGTGTTGAGGACCTTAGGAGGCAAAGGGAGCGTGAGAGAATGCGTGCAAGGTGCCAGGCAGCAAGAGAGGCAGCAACCAACCAGCAAGTGCACAACAGCATGCAGCAGCAAGCAGTGAAGCACGGCCAGGTTCTGACTCAGTCCTAATCAATGGCGGAAATGAAAGCCAAGGAGAATTCCAGCAGCAGCTGGACATCCATGCCAAGCAGAATTCCAGCAGCAGCAGGACATCTATGCCAAGAAGAGTTCTATCAGCAGTAGGACACGCATGATGAATTCCAGTAGCAATAGGATAGTCGCGACAAGAAGAATTCTAAGGGCAGAAGGATACTTATTGAGAGTCCTAGTCCTAGAAGGATAAGCCAAGAGGAAGTCCAGCTGCTGTAGAAAACAAGATAAAGTAGGAATTCTAGTCTAAGTAGGAATTCAAGAAAGACCAAGAATCCTAGTAGGATTAGGACACAAAGGATAAGGTCTATCTTGATAATGTTTTATTTGACTTAGAAAAGCTTGTTGACTTAGGAAAAACATATCCTAAGTGGATAAGGAACCTAAGTACTAGTTAAATTAGGATAAGGCTGTCTTAGGACTATAAATACAGCCCATTATTTGTGAGGAGGACATAAGCTACGAATTTTGTTATTTTCTCATTCATTAATCAAGAATCAAAGGTAAGCATTCTTGCTCACATTCTTGTTTATATTTTTGGTTATCTTTTAAGAGTTGTCTTGAGATAACTTGGGCTTAAGTTAAGGTTAAGAGTTGTCTTCCTTGCTTAAGAGCTAAGGTTGAAGTTAAGAGTTGTCTTCTTCAACCAAGGCAAGTTGTGATAGGTTTAAGAGTTGTCTTGCCTATCCAACATATCTTTATATATATTAGTTAACCCGAAGGACAGCTTAGGGGATATAAAATAAGAAAAGAACTCAAGAATCAAACGGGACAGCAAGTTAGGAAGGATTCCAGTAGGCGTGCTGACCCCTAAGGTGTAGAAAAGTTGGGGAAAAAATCGGGACCCCAACAGTTCGGCAGTGCACGGGATAAACTTCCAGGAATGACCAAAACATCCACATGGGTGTGGCATCGGTGTCAGACACATTCTGCAGTGCTTGGGACGAACTTCTGGGAGTGACCGAAACATCTCCCGGGCACGGCAGAGGCTTTGGATGCATTCGGCATTGCGCGGAAAGAACTTTTGGTAGCGACCAGAACATCCTCATTGGCACAGTAGTGGAGTCATTATTGTTCGGCAGTGCACGGGACGAACTTCAGGAGTGTTGGGCAGTGCATTGGACGAAGCTCTGGGAGAGACCGGAACATCCCCATGGGCACAGAAGAGGCTTCGGGCGTGTTGGGCAGTGTGTGGGACGAACTTCTGGGAGTGATCGGAACATCCCCGTGGAAGAAGCAAAAGCGTCAGGTGCATTTGACAGTGCGTGGGGCGAACTTTTGAGAGCAACCAAAATATCCCTGCTCACACAGCAATGGCATTGTGCACATTTGGCAGTGAACGGGGCGGACTTCCGGGTAGGACCGAAGAATCCTAACGGGCGCAACAGCGGCATCGGGCATATTTGGCAGCACCTAGGACAAACTTCTGGGAGTGACCAGAACATCCCTGCAGGCATGGAAGAGGCGTTGGATGCATTTGGTAGTGTACGGGGTGAACTTCCAGGAGCAACCCCAACATGCCTGCTGGTGCGGCAGCGGCGTCGGACATGTCCGGTAGTGAGCAGGATGAACTTCTGGGAATGACCGGAACATCCTCTTGGGCACAGCAGAGGCTTTGGCTCATTTGGGCAGTGAATGGGATGAACTTCTGGGATCAACCACAACTTCCCCCGGGGTGCGGCAGAGGCTTCCAGCACTTTGGACAGTGCACAGGATGAACTTCGAGGAGCTACCGGAACATCGCCACGTGTGCAGCAGCAGCATTGGACACGATTGGCAGTGTGTGGGACAAACTTCCGGGAGCAGCCGGAACATCCCCCGCGAGTGTGGTAGAGGCATCAAGCACGCTCGGTAGTTCACGGGAAAAACTTCCGAGAGCAACCAGAAGATCCCCACGGGTGTGGTGGCAGCATTGGACACATTCAGCAGCTCACAGGACGAACTTCCAGGAGTGACCAGAACATCCCCACAGGTGCTTCCGAGGCTTTGGACCCATTGGACAGTCCACGGATTGAACTTCTGGGAGTGACCAGAACACCCCCATGGGCAGGGCAGAGGCTTCAGGGTGAGTCAGGCAGCACGCAGAACGAACTTCCAGGAGTGACTGGAACATTCCCACAAGTGCGGTAGATGTGTTGGCTGCGTTTGGCTATGCGCGGGATGAACTTCCGGAAGCGATTGGAACAACCCTACAGGTGCAGCAGAGGCATCGGGCACATTTGGCAGTGCTTGGGATGAACTTCCAGGAGCAACCGGAACATCCCCCAGGGCACAGAAGAGGTGTCAAGTGCATTCTGTAGTGCGTTCCCCTTGGGCTCACTAGAGTCATTGGACGTATTGGCAGTGCTCAGGACAAACTTTCTGGGAGTGACCGGAACATCCTGGTGAGCATGGCAGAGGCAACGGGTGCATTTGGCAGTGCATGGGACGAACTTAGGGGAGCGACCAGAACATCCCCAAGGGTGTGTCAGCAGCATTGGGCGTGTGCGGCAGTGTCACGGGATGAACCTCTGGTAGCGACAGGAAAATACCCGCAAGCTCGGCAGAGGTGTTGGAGGTGTTCAGCAGTGCTCGGACGAACTTCAGGGAGCGACTGGAACATCCCCACAGGCATGGCTGAGGCGTCGGGTGCGTTCAGCAGTGCACGGGACGAACTTCTGGGTGTGACCAAAACATTCCCGCAGGGTACAGCAGCGGCATCGGAGATGTTCAGCAGTGTGCGGGATGAACTTCTTGAAGCGACCGTAACATCCCCCCGAGTGCAGAAGAGGCTTCGAGCTGCATTGGCAGTGCGGGGGACAAACTTCTGGGAGCGATCAGAACAACCCTGCAGGCACAGCAGAGGTGTTAAGCATGTTTGGCAGTGCGCAGAACAAATTTCGGGAGCAAACGGAAAATCCCGCAGGCTTGGCAGAGGCATCGGCCACGTTAGGAAGTGTGTGGGACGAACTTCCGGGAGTGACCAGAACATTCCAGCAGGCAGGGCAACGGCATTGGGCACGTGCGGCAGTGCATAGGACAAATTTCCGGGATTGAGCAGAACATCCGCACAGGTACGGTAGAGGCTTTGGGCACATTCGGCTGTGCATGGGATGAACTTTAGGAGACCCGGAACATCCCCGTGGGCACGGCATAGGTGTCGAAACATGTTCGACAGTGTGCAGGATGAACTTCCAGGAGGATCAGAACATCCCAGCGGGCAAGGTAGAGGCTTCAAGCACATTTGGCAGTGCGTGGGAAGAACTTTTTGGAGTGACCAGAATATCCCCGTGGGTGAGGCAGGCACGTTCGGCAGTGCATGGGATGAATTTCTGGTAGTGACTGGAAAATCCCTGCAAGCTAGGCAGCATCGTCGGGTGCATTCGGCAGTGCATGGCACAAAGTTCCGGTAGTGACCAGAAAATCCCTGCAAGCTCGGAAGCATTGTTGGGCGAATTCGGCAGTGCATGGGACAAAGTTTCGGGAGCAACCGAAATATCCCTGCGGGCATGGCAGAGGCGACGGGCATGTTTGGCAGTGCACGGAAAAACTTTGAAAGGCAACCGGAACAACCCCACAAGCATGGCAGCAGTATCGGGCGCATTTGGCAGTGCACGGGACAAACTCCGGGAGCTTCTGGAAAATCCCCCGGGCGCGGATGGGGTTTCCTGCACGTTGGTCTGTGCACGGGAATGAGCTTCCAGGAACGGCTGGAACATCCCCGCCAGCACAGCAGAGGCATCAAGCACGATCTTCAGTGTGCAGGATGAACTTCTGGGAGTGACTGGAACATCCCCACAGGCGCGGCAACGGCGTTGGGTGCGTTTGGCAGTGCACAGGATGAACTTTCAGGAGCAACAGAACGTCCCCATGGGTGTAGCAGAGAGTGTCGGACGCATTTAGCAGTGTGCGGAAAAAACTTCTGAGATCGACTGGAAACATCGCCAGGGCATGGCAATGGCGTAGGGTACATTCTGCAGTGCACAAGGCAAACTTTTGGGAGCAACAGCAAAATCTCTGTGGGCTTGGCAGAGGCATTGCATGCATTTGGCAGTGCACAGAATGAACTTTAGGGAGCGACCGGAACATCCCTGCAGGCGCGGCAGAGTTGTCGTGAGCGTTCGGAAGTGCACTGGACGAACTTCCGAGAGCGACCAGAAACATCCCTGTGGATGCGGCAGAGGCTTCAGGCACATTTGGCCGTATGCGGGGATAAACTTGTGGGACCAACCAGAACATCCCCGCGGGAACAGCAATGGTGTCGGACACGTTCGGCAGTGCATAGGGACATATACATATACACACATACATATACATTCAAACATTTACATTATGCATATATGTTTATTCATTTCTAAAGAAAAAAACTAGAAAGTAAAAGAGGGACCAAAAAGAAGAAAACAATGATTTCCTTGTTAAAGGAGGATTTCCTCTAACTTTGTCCCCCACAAAAATAAAGTAATTTTCTCTATGCATAAATAAAAGAGTTATGATACATAAATCGATTCAACATATTATGAATATCGAATTATATTTAATACATAATAAATAATAAATTGAGAGATATTTAAATAATATTTTAAATTTTAATAATATAAATGATATTTTATAATTTTAAAATTTACTATTTTCGGTGTCGAGAATGTACTGAGTCAAGATAAATATCATTTCTCAAAATAAAATAAGCACGAAATACATATCTTAGATGTCCAAAGTCAACCTAATGCAATAGTTCCACACTAGCGGAATGAGCCCACATACAACCATACTTTATGGACAGATTAATCATAATTAATATAAGCAAATCAAATTTGGACAATTAAATCTGCTTAATTATTTAAATATGCCATAACCAAGCCATTGGGTTCATTAATTAACAATTAACTTATCACATGGATCGCATGCCATAACCAAGATAATGTTCTTTTTGTTTTCTAATTCATAATTTAAATATATGATTAAGGGCCAATAATCACGAGGTTTTAAAAAATTTTGTTTGCCAGTTCTTCACCTAATCAATGTTTACACTTACATATCAATACACATGACCACTAAAGAAAGGTCTATGTGTAGCATCTTATATGCATATATTGCCCAAAATAATTGCTTCTCAGTGATCTTCAAATGACAAATTTATAATGTAATGAAGACAAAAATACAAGAGAAATACATTGGAATCTGGTTTATCATTTATATAATTGTATTTCTTTGGCTTCATGCAGGGTTTCCTCTCATTGTTTATTGCAACATGCACAACTACAGCAGCTTATTATCTTGTGTTTACACCATGGATGTACAGGAATAGATATTGTTTTCGTGGTGGACAGTCAGGCTTTGGCAAGAAATGAGATCCCTGTGGACCAAGAGTGGAAATAACTTATTGTTAATGAATGCGACCGGAAAATTCCCCTCAAGTGTGGCAGAGACATCTGGAGCGTTCGGCAGTGAATGGCATGAACTTCCAGAAGCAACCGTAATATCTCTGCAGGCATGGCAGAGGCATCAAGTGGATTTGGCAGTGCACGGGACGAACTTCCAAGAGTAACCAAACATCCCCGCAGGCGATGCAACGCTGTGGGGCGCGTTCTGCAGTGCACGGGATAAACTTCTGGGAGCCACTGAAAAATCACCGCTGGCTTGGCAGAGGCATCGGACGCGTTCGGCAGTGACTGGCACGAACTTCTGGGAGAAACCAGAACATCCCCACAGGCTTGGTAGAAGCATCGGGCACGTTTGGCAATGTGCGGGAGGAACTTTTGGCTCATTCGGCAGTGCGCGGGACGAACTTCCCAGAGTGACCAGAACATCACTGCAGGCGCAGCAAAGGCATCTTGCATGTTCAGCAGTGCATGGGACGAACTTTGGGGAGTGACTAGAAAACCCCCGAGGGCACAGCAGAGGCATTGGGCGTGTGCGGCAATGCATGGGATGAACTTCCGGTAGAGACAGGAAAATACCCGCAAGCTCGGCAGAGGTGTTAGAGGTGTTCGGCAGTGCTTGGGACAAACTTCAGGGAGCAACCTGAACATGCCCACAGGCATGGCTGATGTGTTGGGTGCGTTCGTGTTGAGGACCTTAGGAGGCAAAGGAAGCGTGAGAGAATGCGCGCAAGGCACCAGGCAGCAATCAACCAGCAAGTGCGCACAACCAGCATGCACGCAGCAAGCAGTGAAGCACGGCCAGGTTCTGACTCAGTCCTAATCAATGGCGGAAATGGAAGCCAAGGAGAATTCCAGCAGCAGCAGGACATCTATGCCAAGAAGAGTTCTATCAGCAGCAGGACACACATGATGAATTCCAGTAGCAATAGGATAGTCGTGACAAGAAGAATTCTAAGGGCAGAAGGATACTTATTGAGAGTCCTAGTCCTAGAAGGATAAGCCAAGAGGAAGTCCAGCTGCTGTAGAAAACAAGATAAAGTAGGAATTCTAGTCTAGGTAGAAATTCAAGAAAGACCAAGAATCCTAGTAGGATTAGGAAACATTTGGATAAGGTCTATCTTGATAATGTTTTATTTGACTTAGAAAAGCTTGTTGACTTAGGAAAACATATCCTAAGTGGATAAGGAACCTAAGTACTAGTTAAATTAGGATAAGGCTGTCTTAGGACTATAAATACAGCCCATTATTTGTGAGGAGCTCATAAGCTACGAATTTTGTTATTTTCTCATTCATTAATCAAGAATCAAAGGTAAGCATTCTTGCTCACATTCTTGTTTATATTTTGTTATCTTTTAAGAGTTGTCTTGAGATAACTTGGGCTTAAGTTAAGGTTAAGAGTTGTCTTCCTTGCTTAAGAGCTAAGGTTGAAGTTAAGAGTTGTCTTCTTCAACCAAGGCAAGTTGTGATAGGTTTAAGAGTTGTCTTGCCTATCCAACATATCTTTATATACATTAGTTAACCCGAAGGACAGCTTAGGGGATATAAAATAAGAAAAGAACTCAAGAATCAAATGGGACAGCAAGTTAGGAAGGATTCCAGTAGGTGTGCTGACCCCTAAGATGTAGAAAAATTGGGGAAAAAAGTGGGACCCTAACAAGTTGGTGCTCTCATTGAGAGATCAGCACAACCACCAGTTGAGAAGTAGCACGATCACTCCAACAGATTAGTGCTTCAGTTGAGACATCAGCACAGACACCATCCAGTTGCGAGGACAGCAAGGTCACCATGTCATCTTGGCAGCATTCACCCTCACTACAGCAGCAAACTAAGGAGGACTTTGGAAGAATTCTGACCTTAGAGAGGAATCAACGCTTACTCAATGACCAGGTAAGTGATATCAAACATCAATTATCTTCTATCATCCATTCTCTTGAGCAAATTGAAGAGAGACACACCACGAGTGGCTGGAATGTCTGGACTTTTAGTGTTCAATCTGCAGCCCAAATAATCCTTGTTGTGTCCAGGGAATTGAGGGTCTAAAACAGGTGCAGATGATGGCGTTTGATCAATATTTGTGCTGCTATGCATATTTTCCACTGCAGTTTGACCAATGAATGGTCTAAAGGTCTGATCTCTTGCAGCTTGTGAAGCTGTCCGTGAAAGATCAGCAAGTCCTTCAATCTGGACAGGAATATGATTAGGAACTTTGTCTTCTGATCCAGGTTTAGCCAACAAGGCAGATTGGTCCTGCATAGTCCTTGTTGGAGTATTTTCTGGTGGATAATTTGTAGAAGCATTGGAGTGTTCTTGCAATCCATTCAAAGACCCATTTAATCCTGCATCCAAATCAATTTGCTGTCTCTCCAACCTGGTCAGTTCTAATGAAGATGTAGATGGCAGTCTAGTGGAAACTATTGGAGCTCTTAAGTCATTGTTCTGCAACTGATATGGTAGAGATGTAGAAGTAGCAGCATAAACCTGAATAGATGAATCAGGATGTTTGGCAGATGAATTGTTCAACTCTTCACAAGACATCTGCATCTTTATCTTGGCATTTGGACACACCAAGTCCTGTCCTGGAGCACTTGTGTCCTTAGTGTCGCCTTCACTTGGACGTGCATACGCATCTTCTGTGTGCAATTTTTTTCCTCCGCTGTCATCAACTGAAATTGCTGGTGATGAAGCATCTTCACTTGTTCTCAGATTGGCATCTCAGGAGGTAAAGATGAGTATTCCAAGTTCTGAACTGGTGCAGCACTCTCCAGATTTGATGAAGGAAAGACTTGGTTCCCATCAAACTCGAAGCAAATATTTGTGATGCTGGATGGGCCGAATCTGTCCATCAATTCTTGTGTGAACCTTGTCCAGCCAATCCTTCTACCTTCTCTGCCGTAGGTAGCCTTAAGCCAACACCACCATTGATTGGCCCTCCCACATAGGTGATAGGATGCAAAATCAACCCTTTCACCCCTCTCTACACCTTGTTTTTCAAAGTAGAATTCAGCTTTGGAGATCCATTCGGTTGGATCTCCCTTCTCAAAGGTAGGGAATTCGGTTTTTACCTTTGGTTGGCTTGGGCTGTCGTAGTGCTGCCATTCCTCTCTCCTATTTGTCCACCAATGTTCTGCCTCATGACGACTATGCATTCTCCTTGGCTGCCATACTGCTGGCCTTCGATCCAAGACCTCATCATCGCTGTATCCATCATAGGGGTCATGGGGCTGGTGCAAATTCGGTGGCACCTCCCTTATGCACCCTAGACTCATGTGCACTCTCCCCCTTTCTTGAGAGGGAAGCTGCTCATGGTCAGAATCTTCCTCGTGCTCATGGTGTTGTGAGATCTCCGAATGCAGCCTTCTAGGTTGCTGTGGCAGTATGCTGCTCCTTCTTTGCTCGGTGTGGCTTTGCCTTCCCTGCCACTTGGGGTGTATCCCTCTTCAACTGCTCCAGGGAATGGATGATGGATGATAGCTGCTGTTTTATATCACTTACCTGGTCATTGAGTAAGCGTCAGTTCCTCTCTAAGGTCAGAATTCTTCCAAAGTCCTCCTTAGTTCGCTGTTGTAGTGAGGGTGAATGCTGCCTAGATGTCATGATAACCTTGATGCCTTTCAATTGACTGGTGTCTGTGCTGCTGTCTCAACTAGAGCACTAATTTGTAGGGTGATTGTGCTTCTTTTCAACTGGTGATTGTGCTGATTTTTAAATGAAAGCACCAATTTTGTTGGGGTCCCCAATTTTTTTTCCCAACTTTTCTACACCTTAAGGGTCAGCACGCCTACTGGAATCCTTCCTAACTTGCTGTCCCATTTGATTCTTGAGTTCTTTTCTTATATTTATGTCCCCTAAGCTGTCCTTTGGGTTAACTAATATATAAAAGATATGTTGGATAGGCAAGACAACTCTTAAACCTATCACAACTTGCCTTGGTTGAAGAAGACAACTCTTAACTTCAACTTTAGCTCTTAAGCAAGGAAGACAACTCTTAACCTTGTCTTAAGCCCAAGTTATCTCAAGACAACTCTTAAAAAGATAACCAAAAAATAAACAAGAATGTGAGCAAGATGTTATTCGTAGCATATGAGCTCCTTACAAATAGTGGGCTGTATTTATAGTCATAAGACAGCCTTATCCTAATTTAACTAGTACTTAAGTTCCTTATCCACTTAGGATATGTTTTTCTAAGTCAACAAGCTTTTCTAAGTCAACTAAAACATTATCAAGATAGACCTTATCCCATTGTTTCCTAATCCTACTAGGATTCTTGGTCTTTCTTGATTTTCTACCTAGTCTAGAATTCCTACCTTATCTTGTATTCTACAGCAGCTGGACTTTATCTTTGCTTTTCCTTCTAGGACTAGGACTCTCAATGCATATCCTTCTGCCCTTAGAATTCTCCTTGGCATGAATATCCTATTGCTACTGGAACTCATCACGCGTGTCCTACTGCTAATAGAACTCTTCTTGGTGTAGATGTCCTGCTGCTGCTGGAACTTTGCTTGGCATAGATGTCCTTCATTAATTAGGATTAAGTCAAATACTGGTTGGGCCTCACTGCTGGGCTGCACACTTTCTGTTGCCATTCTTGTTATGCACATTTTCTGGCCCATGCTCTCCTTTGCCGCCCCATTTTCTACCCATTGCCTTTCCTGCATACTTAGGTTCTCAACACGAACACAGCCCGACACCTCTGCCATGCCCATGGGGATGTTCCGGTCACTCTTAGAAGTTCGTCCCAAGCAGTGTTGAATGTGTCCGATGCCTCTCTGAGCCCACGGGGATTTTTCGGTTGCTCCCGTAAGTTTGTCCCGCGCACTGCCGAACATGCCCAATGCTGCTGCCGCACCCAGTGGGATGTTCAGGTTGCTCACACAAGTTCATCTCATGAACTGCTGAACGCACCTGATGCCTCCGCCAAGCCCGTAGGGATGTTCCGGTTGCTCCCAGAAGTTCATCCAGCACACTACCGGATGCGCCTGACCCCGCTGCCGCATCCGCAGGGATATTCCGGTCTCTCCCTATAGATCACCCTGCACACTGGCGAATGTGCCCGACCTCTCTGTCGCACCTGTAGGAATGTTTCGGTCGCTCTTGGAAGATCATCCCTGCACACTGCCGAACTGTTAAGGACCTAAGTATGCAAGAAAGGTGAAAAGGCAGAAAATGTGGCAGCAAAGGTTAGCATGGGCCTAGAAAATGTACCCAACAAGCATGGAAACAGCAAGTATGCAGCCCAGCAGTGAGGCCCGGTCAGTATTTGACTTAATCCTAATCAATAAAGAACATCTACGCCAAGCAGAGTTCGAGCAGCTTAGTGCATCTATTCCAAGGAGAATTCCAGTAGCAGCAGGACACTATGCCAAGAAGAGTTCTATTAGAAGCAGGACACGCATGATGAATTCTAGTAGCAATGGGATAGTCATGCCAAGGAGAATTCTAAAGGTAGAAGGATATGCATTGAGAGTCCTAGTCCTAGAAGGATACACCAAGAGAAAGTCCAGCAGCTGTAGGAAACAAGATATGATAGGAATTCTAGTGTAGGTAGAATTCTACAATTAAGAAAGACCAAGAATCCTAGTAGGATTAGGATACCTTTGGATAAGGTCAATCTTGATAACATTCTAGTTGTCTTAGGAAACCCTATTGACTTAGGAAAACTTGTCCTAAATTAGGAAAAGGCTGTCCAATATTATAAATACAGCCCATTATTTGTTAGCATGAATATATGCTTCAAATTTGTAAGTTTTTATTCATTAATCAAGAATCAAGCTTTGACATTCTTATTTATATTATTGTTTATATTTTGGTTATCTTTTAAGAGTTGTCTTGAGATAACTTGGGCTTAAGACAAGGTGAAGAGTTGTCTTCCTTGCTTAAGAGCTTAGATTGAAGTCAAGAGTTGTTTTCTTCAACCAAGGTGAGTTGTGATAGGTTTAAGAGTTGTCTTGCCTATCCAACATATCCTTTTATTATTAATATATCTTGAAGGACAGCTTAGGGGATGTGAATCAAAGAAAAGAACCAAGGATCAAATGGGACAGCAAGTTAGGAGAGGTTTAGAAGTCATGCTAAACCTTAAGGTGTAGAAAAGTTGGTACAAGAAATCATGACCTTGACATGAACACGCCCGACACATCTGCCGCGCCTGCGGGGATGTTCCAATCACTCCTTGAAGTTTGTCCCACTCACTGCCCAATGCAATGGAAGCCTCTGCTGCACTTGGGGGGATGTTCCTGTAGCTCCCGGAAGTTCATCCCATGCACTGCAGATTGCGCTTGATGCCTCCGCTGTGCCGGCGGAGATGTTTTGGTTGCTCTTGGATGTTCATCACGCGCAATGCCAAATGCGCCAGAAGCCCTGCTGTGCTAGGGGGGATGTTTCAGTAGGTCCCAAAAGTTCATCCTGCACACTACCGAATGCACTGGATGCCTCTGCCACACCCTCGGGGATGTTTTGGTCACTCACAAGAGTTCATCCCGAGTGCTGCCGAACGTATCTGATGCCTCTGCCGAGCCTGAGGGGATTTTCCAGTCACTCTTGGAAGTTCATCCTGTGCACTGCTGAACAACAATGCTCTGTGCCTGGGGAATGTTCTAGTTGCTTCCAAAGATCATCCTGAACACTACTGAATGCATCCAACATCTCTGCTGCACCTGTGTGGATGCTTCGGTCACTCCCGAAAGTTCATCCCATGCGCTGCCCAACGCTGTGACACCTGCACAGATGTTCTGGTCGCTCCTAGAAGTTTATCCCATGAACTACAGAATGCACCCAATTCATCTGCCACGTCCGCGGGGATGTTCCAGTTGCTCCTGGAAGTTCATCCCTAGGACTGCCGAACGTGTCACACACCTCTGCTGTGCCCGAGGGGATGTTCCAATCACTCCCAGAAGTTCATCTTGCGCACTGCCAAACGCGCCTGATGCCTCTCCCACGCCCGCAGGGATGTTCCAGTTGCTCCTGAAAGTTCATCCTGCACACTGCCGAACTCTCCGAAAGCCTCTGCCACACCTGCTGAGATGTTCTGGTTGCTCCTAGAAGTTCGTCCCGAGCTCTACTGTACGTGTGTGACACTTTTACCAAGCTTGTTGTGATTTTTCGGTTGCTTCTAAAAGTTCAACCCGTGCACCATCGAACACATCTGATGATAATGTCATGACTGCAGGGATGTTCCGTTTGCTCCCACCTGCTCGTCCCGTGCACTGCCTAACGTGCCAGACACCTCTGCTGCACCTTGAGGGATGTTTCAATAGCTCTGGGAACTTCATCCTGCACACTGCCAAACGTGCCCAATGCCTCTGCCGCAACTGCAGGGATGTTTGGGCTGGTTCCGGAAGTTCTTCAGGAGCACTGTCAAACGTGCCTGACACATCTGCCCACCAGCAGGGATGTTCCAGTTGCTCTTGGAAGTTTGTCCTGCTCACTGCCCAACGTGCCCGGAGCATCTGCCATGCCTGTGGGATGTTCCGGTCGCTCCTGAAAGTTTGTCCCGAGCTTTGCTGAACGTGTTGGACGCATCTAACAAGCCTTTGGGGATTTTCCCAGCCACTTCCCGAAGTTTGTCCCGCGCACTGCCCAGTGCGCCCGAAGCCTCTGTTGCGATTGCGAGCATGTTCCAGTCACTCCCAGAAGTTTGTCCCGTGCACCGCCGAACTGTTGGGGTCTTGACTTTTTGCCCCAACTTTTTTACACCTTAGGGGTCAGCACGCCTACTATAAACCTTCCTAACTTGCTGTCCCATTTGATTCTTGAGTCTTGGATTTTTGTCCCACTAAGCTGTCCATCGGGATTAACTAATTTATAAAGGATATGTTGGATAGGCAAGACAACTCTTAAACCTATCACAACTTCCCTTGGTTGAAGAAGACAACTCTTAACTTCAACCTAAGCTCTTAAGCAAGGAAGACAAACTCTTAACTTCAACCTAAGCTCTTAAGCAAGGAAGACAACTCTGAACCTTATCTTAAGGCCCAAGTTATCTCAAGACAACTCTTAAAAGATAACCAAAATATAAACAAGAATGGAAGCAAGAATGCTAACATTGATTCTTGATTAATGAATGAGAAATATACCAAATTCGGAGAACATCTCTCTGCTCACAAATAATGAGCTGTATTTATAGTATTGGACAGCCTTATTCTAATTCAACTAGTACTTAGGTTCCTTATCCACTTAGGATATGTTTTCCTAAGTAAAACAAGGTTTTCTAACACAACTAAAACTTTATCAAGATAGATCTTATCCAAATGTTTCCTAATCCTACTAGGATTCTTGGTCTTTCTAGAATTTGTACTTAGACTAGAATTCCTACTTTCACTAAACCTTTCTATCCTTATCTTATCTCCTCTCCTACAGCTGCTTACCTTCACTTGCAGTTTCCTTCTAGGATTAGGACTTCCATATGGCATGTCCTTCCATTCCAAGACTTCTCTTTGACGTGATCATCTTGTTGATGTCAACCCTGTCATGATGTCCTGCTGCTGCTAGAGTTCATCATGCCGTCCATGTCCTTCTCCTGTTTGGATTGTATCATGCGTGTCCTGCCAATGCTGGTGTTCTTCTTGTCTTGGATTTCTGCAGTCAGTTAGGACAGAGTTAGAACCTGGCCGTGCTTCACTGCATGCTGCGTGCATACTTGTTGCACGCACATTCTAGCTTGTTGCTGCCTCTCTTGCTGCTTGGCATCTCTCTTGCATTTGCTCACACTCCCTTTGCCTCATAAGGTCTCATTTTATGCCCGTTGCATGTCCTGCATACTTAGGTTCTCAACACGCGCCCTCAGGGATGTTCCGGTCGCTATCCAAAGTTCATCTGCACACTGGCCAATGCCCCCAAAGCCTTTGCCCTGCCAACAGAGATGTTCCGGTTGCTTCCAAAAGTTCATTCCATGCACTGCCTAACATGCCCAAAGCCTCAGACTCACCTGAGGGGATGTTCCTGTCACTTTTGGAAGTTTGTCCCATGCACTCCCGGACATGCCTGACACCTCTGCCACACCCATGGGGATGTTTCGGTCACTCTCGGATGTTCATCCTGCATACTGCCCAATGCACCCAAAGCATCTGGAGCGCCTGAAGGGATGTGCCAGTCACTACTGGAAGTTTGTCCAGCGAACTGACAAACATGCCTGACGCCGGTGCCACACCCGCGGGAATGTTGTGGTCGCTCCTGGAAGCTAGTCCCAGGCACTGCCTAGCATGCCCGAAGCCTTTGTCATGCCTGTGGGCACATTCTGGTTGCTCACAGAAGTTCGTCCCGTGCACTGCCGAACGTGCCCGATGCTGGTGCCATGCCCTTGCAAATGTTGTGGTCACTCTCAGAAGCTAGTCGCACACTGCCTAATTGTTGGGGTCCTGATTTTTTCCCCAACTTTTCTACACCTTAGGGGTCAGCACGCCTACTGGAATCCTTCCTAACTTGCTGTCCCATTTGATTCTTGAGTTCTTTTCTTATTTTATTCCCCTAAGCTGTCCTTTGGGTTAACTAATGATATAAAGATATGTTGGATAGGCAAGACAACTCTTAAACCTATTACAACTTGCCTTGGTTGAAGAAGACAACTCTTAACTTCAACCTTAGCTCTTAAGCAAGGAAGACAACTCTTAACCTTAACTTAAGCCCAAGTTATCTCAAGACAACTCTTAAAAGATAACCGAAAATATAAACAAGAATGTGAGCAAGAATGCTTACCTTTGATTCTTGATTAATGAATGAGAAAATAACAAAATTCGTAGCTTATCTCCTCCTCACAAATAATGGGCTGTATTTATAGTCCTAAGACAGCCTTATCCTAATTTAACTAATACTTAGGCTCCTTATCCACTTAGGATATGTTTTCCTAAGTCAACAAGCTTTTCTAAGTCAAATAAAACATTATCAAGATAGACCTTATCCTTTGTGTCCTAATCCTACTAGGATTCTTGGTCTTTCTTGAATTCCTACTTAGACTAGAATTCTTACTTTATCTTGTTTTCTACAGCAGCTGGACTTCCTCTTGGCTTATCCTTCTAGGGACTAGGACTCTCAATAAGTATCCTTCTGCCCTTCGAATTCTTCTTGTCGCGACTATCCTATTGCTACTGGAATTCATCATGCGTGTCCTGCTGCTGATAGAACTCTTCTTGGCATAGATGTCCTGCTGTTGCTGGAATTCTCCTTGGCATAGATGTCCTGCTGCTGCTGGAACTCTGCTTGGCATAGATGTCCTTCATTACTTAGGATTAAGTCAAATACTAGTTGGGCTTCACTGCTGGGCTGCATACTTTCTGTTGCCATTCTTGTTATGCACATTTTCTGGCCCATGCTCTCCTTTGTCGCCCCATTTTCTGCCCATTGCCTTTCCTGCATACTTAGGTTCTCAACACTAATGTGCTCGATGCCTCTGCTGCTCCTGCAGGTATGTACTGGTTGCTCATGGGAGTTCGTCCTGCGCACTGCCAAACGTGCCTGAAGCCTCTGCCGTGACCGCTGGGATGCTCCAGTTGCTCCCAAAACTTTGTCCCACGCACTGCCGAACGTGTGTCATGCTGCTGCCATGCCCACGGGGAAGTTCTGGTCACTTCCGAACGTTCGTCCCACGCATTGTCAAACATGCCCGAATCCTCTATCGTGCCTGCAGGTATGTTTCATTAGCTCTCGGAAGTTTTTCCCTCGCACTGCCAAATGCATCCAGAACCTCTACTGGGCCTGCTGGGATGTTCTCCAGGAAGTTTGTCCCATACACAGCCCAACATGTCTGATGCTATGGCCGCGTCTTCGGGTATGTTCCAGTTGCTCCCAGAAGCCCGTACTGCTCATTGCCAAGCATGCCCGATGCCTTGGCCGCACCTGCAGTGATGTTCCGGTCACTCCCAGAAGTTGTCCTGGGCACTGCCGAATGCATCCAACTTCTCTGCCGAGCCAGCCGGAATGTTCCAGTCGCTGCCAGAAGTTCATCCCACGCACTGCCAAATACACCCGATAACTCTGCCATGCCTATGTGAATGTTCTGATTGCTCCCAGAAGTTCATCTCGCTCACTGCCTAACTGTTGGGGTCCCGATTTCTTGTCCCAACTTTTCTACACCTTTGGGGTTAGCACAACTTCTAAAACCACTCCTAACTTGCTGTCCCATTTGATCCTTGAGTTCTTTTCTTTAATTTTTGTCCCCTAAGCTGTCCTTCATATTAACTAATGATAAAAGGATATGTTGGATAGGCAAGACAACTCTTAAACCTACCACTACTTGCCTTGGTTGAAGAAGACAACTCTTGACTTCAACCTAAGCTCTTAAGCAAGGAAGACAACTCTTCACCTTGTCTTAAGGCCAAGTTATCTCAAGACAACTCTTAAAAGATAACCGAAATATAAACAAGAATAGAAGCAAGAATGCTAAACTTGATTCTTGATTAATGAATGAAAACATACAAATTCGGAGCATATGTTCATGCTAACAAATAATGGGCTGTATTTATAGTATTGGACAGCCTTATCCTAATTCAACTAGTACTTAAGTTCCTTATCCACTTAGGATATGTTTTCCTAAGTCAACAAGGTTTTCTAAGACAACTAGAACCTTATCAAAGATAGACCTTATCCAAATGTTTCCTAATTCTACTAGATTCTTGGTCTTTCTTGATTGACTAATCCTATTTTGACTAAACTCTCTGTCCTTGTCTTATCTCATCTCCTACAGCTGCTGACTTCATCTTGCTTTTCCTTCTAAGATTAGGACTTCCATATGGCGTGTCCTTTCGTTCCAAGACTTCTCCTTGACGTGAACAACTTGTTGAAGCTAAACCCTTCATGACGTCCTGCTATTGCTGGAGTTCTTCATGCCATACACTTCCTTCTCCTGCTTGAATTGCACCATGCGTATCCTGCCAAATGCTGGTGTCCTTCTTGGCTTGGATGTCCATGGTCAATTAGGACAGAGTCAGAACCTGACCGTGCTTCACTGCATGCTGTGTGCAAAGCTTGTTGCGCACACTTTCTGGCCTGTTGATGCCTCTCTCGCTGCTTGGCCCCTCTCTCACATCCGCTCACGTTCCCTTTGCCTCCTAAGGTCCTCAACACTAACGCACCCCATGACTCGGCCATGCCTGCGGGGATATTTTGGTCATTCTCAGAAATTTGTTCCGTGCACTGCCAAACGCATCCAACATTTCTAGCATGCCCGTGAGAATGTTTGGGTCGCTCCAGGAAGTCCGTCCCATGCACTGCCCAACGCGCCCAAAGCCTGCCTCTGCCACGCTTGCAAGGATGTTCTGGTCACTTCAGGAAGTTCGTCCCTAGCACAGCTGAACAAGTCTGACGCCTCTGCCATGCCCATGGGTATGTTCCGGTCAGTCCTGAAAGCTCATACCATGCACTGGCCAATTACCCAAAGCCTTTGCCACACCCGCGAGGATGTTCAGGTCACTGCCGAAAGTTCATCCTGCACACTACCAATCGCATCCAATGCCAATGCTACACCCCGCGGGCATGTTAGGGTCACTCTCAAAAGCTCATCCCGTGCACTGCCCAACACACCCGCAGCATCTACCATGCCCAAGGGGATGTTCCAGTCACTTCCAGAAGCCTCTACCGTGCCTGATTCCTCTACCGCGCTCGATGCCTCTTCCATGCCTGCGGGAATGTTCTGGTTGCTCTCGAAAGTTCATCCAGTGGACTGCTGAATGTGTCCGAAGCTGTGCCACACCTGCAGGGATGTTCTGGTCTCTCCCAGAGCTTCGTCCCATGCCGGCCAGGATGCTGCGGTTGCTCCTGGAAGTTTGTTTTGCACACTGCTGAATGTGCTTGAAGCCTCTGTCGAGCCCCCAGGGATGTTCTGGTTGCTCCCCAAAGTTCACCTTGCACACTGCCAAACATGACCGATGTCTCTGCTGCACCTGCGGGGATGTTCTGTCGCCCCTGGAAGTTCATCCCAAGCATTGCTGAATGTGTCAGATGCCTCAGCCAAGCCCAGGGGGATTTTTTGGTCGCTCCTGAAAGTTCATCTTGTGCATTACTGAATGCGTACGACGCCGCCACCACACCCATGGAGATGTTCTGGCCGTTCTCGGAAATTCAACCCACACACTGGCGAATGTGCCTGATGCTGCTGATGCCCCCGTGGGGATGTTCCGGCCCCAGCCGGAAGTTCATCCTGGGCACTGCTGAACGCACCCAGCGTCACTTCTGCTCCTGCAGGGATGTTCCGGTTGCTCCTAGAAATTCATCCCGTGCACTGGCAAATGCGCGCAATGCCACCACTGTGCCTGTGGGGATGTTTTGGTCGCTGCCGGAAATTCATCCCACACACTGCTGAATACACCTGATGCCGCTGCTGCACCCACGGGGATATTCTCGTCGCTTGCCAAAGTTCATCCCAAACACTGCCGATCGCGCCCCACATCGCTAACACACCAGTGGAGATGTTCTGATCACTCCTGGAAGTTTGTCTCGCGCACGGCCGAACGCGCCCGACAACTCTGCCGCACCTGTGGGGATGTTCTAGTTGCTACCGGAAGTTTATCCCACACACTGCCGATCATGTCTGATGCCTCTTCTGAGCCCGTGGGAATTTTTCGGTCACTCCCAATGTTCACCTCGCACACTGCCGAATGCCACTGCCACACCTTCAGGGATGTTCCGGTCGCTCCCAGAAGTTAATTTTACGCACTACCAAACGTGCCTGAAGCCTCTGTCATGCCAGCGAGGATGTTCTGGTCGTTCCTAGAAGTTTGTCCCGCACACTGCTGAACGAGCCTGATGCCGCTGACGTGCCCACGGGAGTGTTCTGGTCGCTCCCGAAATTTCATCCTGTGCACTGCCCAACATGCTCGAAGCTTCTGCCACGCCGGAGGGGATGTTCCAGTCTCTCCTGGAAGTTCGCCCTGCACACTGCCAAACATTTTCTGATGCTGCTGCTGCTCCTGCAGGGTTGTTCTGGTCACTCCTAGAAGTTCGTCCCGTGCACTGCCCAACGCACCTGATGCATCTGGCATGCCCGCGGGAATGTTCCGGCCACTACCGGAAGTTCGTCCTGACACTGCTGAATATGCCTGATGCCTATGCTGCACCCCGGGGGATGTTCCGGTTGCTCCCGGAAGTTTGTCCCGAGCAAAGCCGAATGCACCCAATGCCTATGCCGTGCCCAAGGGTATGTTTTGGTCACTCCCTGAAGTTTATCCTGTGCACATCCCAATGCAACTGAAGCCTCTCCCGTGTATGCAGGGATGTTCCGGTTGCTCCCTGAAGTTCGTCCTGCACATTGCTGAATGTGTCCAAATTTGCTGCCATGCCTGCAGGGATGTTTTGGTCACACCTGGAAGTTTGGCCCGCACAATGCCCAACGCACTCGAAGCCTCTGCTGAGCCCGCAGAGATTTCCCAGTCATTCTAGGAAGTTTGTCCCGCGCAATGCCAAATGCGCCCGTCACCTCTCCCGCAGCTGCGTCACTCCCAGAAGTTTATCCCGTGCACTGCCCAACGTGTCCAATGCATCTGCCATGCCCGTGGGAATGTTCTGCTCGCTCTCAGAAGTTCTCCTGCACACTACTGAACGTGCCCGATGCCTCTGCCGCACCTGTAGCGATGTTCCAGTCACTCCCAAAAGTTCATCCCGCGCACTGCCAAAAGTGTTCAACGCTGCTACCAGGCCCGCAGGAGTGTTCTTGTGCACTGCCCAATGCGCCCAACGCATCAGCCACACCTGCGGGGATGTTCCAGTCGCTCCCGAAAGTTGGTCCCGTGCACTGTTGAACACGCTCGATGCCTCTGTGGCACCCGCTGGGATGTTCTGGACGCTGCTAAAAGTTCATCTTGAGCACTGCCTAATGCATCCTAAGCCTCAGACACGTCCACAGGGATGTTCCAGTCACTCCCGGAAGTTCATTCCGTGCAATGCCGAAAGTGTCCGATGCTTTTGGCTCACCCGTGGGGGTGTTCTGGTTGCTCCTGGAAGTTCATCCTGCACACTGCACAATGAGCCCTGAAGCCTCTACCATACCCGCAGGTATATTCCGGTCACTTCATGAAGTTCACCCCGCACACTGCTACACTGTTGAGGACCTTGGGAGGCAAAGGGTGCATGAGTGAATGCGCACAAGGCGCCAGGCAGCAAGAGAGGCAGAAAGCAGGCCAGAATGTCCATGCAACAAGCTGCACACAGCAAGTAGTGAAGCATGTCCAGGTTCTGACTCAGTCCTAACTAACTGCAGAAACCAAGCCAAGAAGAACACCACCATTGGCAGGACACACATGAAGCAATCCGAGCAGGAGAAGGAGATTGATGGCATGAAGAACTCCAGCAGCAGCAAGAAGTCATGGCAGGTTTGACTTCAGCAAGATGTTCACATCAAGGAGGAATCTTGGAATGGAAGGACACACCATATGGAAGTCCTAATCCTAGAAGGAAACAGCAAGATGAAGGTCAGCAGCTGTAGGAGAGAAGATAAGATAAGGACAGAAAGATTTAGTCAAAGTAGGAATTCTAGTCTAAGTAGGAATTCAAGAAAGACCAAGAATCCTAGTAGGAAACATGGGATAAGGTCTATCTTGATAATGTTTTAGTTTACTTAGAAAATCTTGTTGACTTAGGAAAACATATCCTAAGTGGATAAGGAACCTAAGTACTACTTGAATTAGGATAAGGCTGTCTAATACTATAAATACAGCTCATTATTTGTGAGCAAGGATATATGCTCCAAATTTTGTATTTTTCTCATTCATTAATCAAGAATCAAGGTTAGCATTCTTGCTTCTATTCTTGTTTATATTTCAGTTATCTTTTAAGAGTAGTCTTGAGATAACTTGGGCTTAAGACAAGGTTAAGAGTTGTCTTCCTTGCTTAAGAGCTTAGGTTGAAGTTAAGAGTTGTCTTCTTCAACCAAGGCAAGTTGTGATAGGTTTAAGAGTTGTCTTGCCTATCCAACATATCCTTTATACATTAGTTAATCTCGTAGGACAGCTTAGGGGACATAAATCTAAGAAAAGAACTCAAGAATCAAACAGGGACAGCAAGTTAGGAAGGTTTTTAGTAGGTGTGCTGACCCTCTAAGGTGTAGAAAAGTTGGGGAAAAAAATTGGGTCCCCAACAAATTGGAGATTTTCCGGTCGCTCCTGGAAGTTCATACCACACTGCCGAATGCGCCTGAAGCTGCTGCCACGCCAGTAAGGATGTTTTGGTCACTCCTGGAAGTTTGCCCGTGCACTGCCTAATGTTCCTGAAGCCTTTGCCACACTCGTGGGAATGTTGCTGTTGCTCCCAGAACATCGTCCCATGCACAGATGAATGCTACTTAGATACTGCTGTGCCAGTGGGGATGTTCCGTTTGCTCCCCAAACTTCATCCCGCACACTGCCGAAAGCACCCAAAGCCTCTGCTGCACCAGCGGGGATGTCCCAGTTGCTCCCGGAAGTATGTCTTGTGCACTGCCAAACACACCCAAAGACTGCTTGCCCATGGGGATGTTTTTGTCGCTCCCGGATGTTCATCCCAAGCATTGCCGAATGCGTCTGATGCCTCTGCCGAGCCCGTGGGGATTTTTGGGTCGATCCCAAAAGTTTGTTCCATGCACTGCCGAACGTGCCAAATGCCACTGCTGCACCGGCAGGATGCTTCGGTCACTCCCAGATGTTTGTCCCACACACTGCCTAATGCACCGAAAGCCTGTACCACACATGGGGGGATGTTCTGGCCGCCCCCAGAAGTTCATTCCGTGCACTACGGAACACACCCTATGCCTTTGCCATGCCCACGGGGATGTGCCAGTCGCTCCCAGAAGTTCATCCCGAGCACTACCGAATGCCTCTACCATGCCTACAATGATGTTCCGGTAGCTCCCTGAAGTTCATCCTACACACTTCCCAATGCGCACGAAGCCTCTGCTGTGCCTGCAGGGATGTTCTGGTCGCTCCTGGAAGTTCCTCCCATGCAGTGCCGAATGTGTCCAAAAACCTGTGCTGCACCTGAGGGGATGTTCCGGTAGCTCTTGGAAGTTCATCCGGTGCACAGACAAACCCGCTCGAAGCCTCTGCTGTGCCTGTGGGGATATTCTAGTCACTCCTGGAAGTTCATCCTGCACACTGCCAAACGCACCCGACACCTCTCCTGCGCCTGCAGGGATGTGCCGGTCACTCCCGGAAGTTCGTCCCATGCAATGGTGAATGCGCCCGATGCCTCTGCTGCGCATGCAGGGAAGTTCTGGTCGCTACTAGAAGTTCAGCCAGTACACTGCTGAATGTGCACGACGCCTCTGCCACGCGCGTGGGGATTTTGCGCTCGCTCCTAGAAGTTCGTCCTGCATACTGGAAAACATGCCTCACACCGCTGCCATGCCTGCATGGATGTTATAGTCACTCCTGGAAATTTGTACCGTGCACTGCCAAACATGCCTCATGCCTCTACCACACCTGCAGGGACAATCCAGTATCTCCTGAAAGTTAGCCCTGTGCACTGCAGAGGCATTGGACATGTTCAACAGCACTCCTGACAAACTTCCGGGAGTGATCGGAACATCCCCGCTGGTGTGGCAAAGGCGTTGGGTGTGTCCATGTTGGGGTCCCAATTTCTTGTACCAACTTTTCTGCACCTTAGGGGTTAGCACAACTTCTAAAACCTCTCCTAACTTGTTTTCCCATTTGATTCTTGAGTTCTTTTCTTAGATTTACATCCCTTAAGCTACTTTTCTACACCTTAGGGGTTAACACGACTTCTAAAACCTCTCCTAACTTATTTTTCCCATTTGATTCTTGAGTTCTTTTCTTAGATTTACATCCCTCTAAGCTGTCCCTCAGGATTAACTAATGATAAAAGAATATGTTGGATAGGTAAGACAACTCTTAAACCTATTACAACTTGCCTTAGTTGAAGAAGACAACTCTTGACTTCAACCTAAGCTCTTAAGCAAGGAAGACAACTTTTCACCTTGTCTTAAGCCCAAGTTATCTCAAGAAAACTCTTACAAGATAACTGAAATATAAACAAGAATATAAGCAAGAATGCCAAAGCTCAATTCTTGATTAATGAATGAAAACTTACAAATTCAGGGCATATCTTCATTCTAACAAATAATGGGCTATATATATTGGACAGTCTTTTCCTAATTTAACTAGTACTTAAGTTCCTTATCCACTTAGGATAAGTTTTCCTAAGTCAACTTGAATCTTATCAAGATAGACCTTATCCAAATGTTTCCTAATTCTACTAGGATTCTTGGTCTTCTTGATTGACTAATCCTATTTTGACTAAATCTCTTTATCCTTATCTTATCTTATCTCCTACATCGGCTGGCCTTTGTCTTGTTGTTTCCTTCTAAGATTAGGCATTCCTTATGGCATGTGCTTCTATCCCAAGACTTCTTCTTGTCCTGCTACTGATAGAACTCTTCTTGGTATAGATGTCCTACTGTTGCTAGAATTCTCCTTGGCATGGACGTTCTGCTACTACTGGGACTCTATTTGGCATAGATGTCTTTCTACTACTGGAACTCTTCTTAACATGGATGTCCTACTGTTGTTGGAGTTCTTCTTGATGCGATTATCCTTCTTCTGTTGGAACTCCTGTTGGCATGAATGTCCTTCGTTGATTAGGATTAAGTCAAATACTGGCCAGGCCTCACTGCTTGGCAGCATACTTGCTGTTGCCATGCTTGTTGTGCACATTTTCTGGCCCATGCTCTCCTTTGCTGCCTCATTTTCTGCCCACTGACTTTCCTGCATACTTAGGTTCTCAACAGTTCAGCAGTGTGTGGGACGAACATTTGGGAGCAACCAAAAAAATGCTGCAGGCTCAGCAGAGGTGTTGGGACGCATTCGGCAGTGCTCGGGACCAACTTCTGGGAGTGACCGGAACATCCCCGTACGTGTGGCAGACGAATCAGGTGCGTTTGGCAGTGCGCTGGACTAAGTTCTTGGAGTGACCCAAACATCCCCACAGGTGCAGCAGTGGCGTCAGACATGTTCGGCATTGCGCAGGAAGAACTTTTTGTGGTGACCAAAACATCCCTGCAGGCTCCACAGTGGCATTGAATGCGTTCGACAATGCTTAGATCAAACTTCCAGGAGCAAAAGGAACATCCCCACAGGTGTGGCAGTCTTCAGGGGCATTGAGCAGTGCACAGGATGAAGTTTGGGAGCACCTGGAAATCCAAGTTGGCTCGCCAGAGGCATCGGACGCATTCGATAGTGCTCGGGACAAACATCCAGGAGAGACCGAAACATCCTGCGGGCACAACGGAGACGTCGGGTGCTTACGTGTTCAGGACCTTAGGAGGCAAAGGGAGCATGAGAGAATGTACGCAAGGTGTCAAGCAGCAAGAGAGGCAGAAACAGGCTAGAGTGTGTGCACAACAAGCCTGCATGCAGCAAGCAGTGAAGCACGGCCAGGTTCTGACTCAGTCCTAATTAATTGCAAAAATCAATGCCAAGAAGAAGACCAGCATTGGCAGGACACGCAGGAAGCAATCCAAGCAGGAGAAGGAGAGTGACGGCGTGAAGAACTCCAGCAGCAGCAGGACGTCTTGAAAAGGTTTACTTCAGCAAGATGACCATGCCAAAGGAGAAGTCTTGGAGAGGAAGGACGCCACAGCAGAAGTCTAATCCAAGAAGGAAACGCAAGAAGAAGTCAGCAGCTGTAGGAGAGAAGATAAGATAAGGACAGAAAGACTTAGTCAAAGTAGGAATTTTAGTCTTAGTAGGAATTCAAGAAAGACCAAGAATCCTAGTAGGATTAGGAAACAGTGGGATAAGGTCTATCTTGATAATGTTTTAGTTGACTTAGAAAAGCTTGTTGACTTAGGAAAACATATCCTAAGTGGATAAGGAACCTAAGTACTAGTTGAATTAGGATAAGGCTGTCTAAATACTATAAATACAGCCCATTATTTGTGAGGAGGAGATATGCTCCGAATTTTGTATTTTCTCATTCATTAATCAAGAATCAAGGTTAGCATTCTTGCTTCCATTCTTGTTTATATTTTGGTTATCTTTTAAGAGTTGTCTTGAGATAACTTGGGCTTAAGTCAAGGTTAAGAGTTGTCTTCCTTGCTTAAGAGCTTAGGTTGAAGTCAAGAGTTGTCTTCTTCAACCAAGGCAAGTTGTGATAGGTTTAAGAGTTGTCTTGCCTATCCAACATATCCTTTTATATATTAGTTAACCTGAAGGACAGCTTAGGGGACGTAAATATAAGAAAAGAACTCAAGAATCAAATGGGACAGCAAGTTAGGAAGGATTTTAGTAGGCGTGCTGACCCCTAAGGTGTAGAAAAGTTGGGGAAAAAAATCGGGACCCCAACAAATTGGTGCTTTCGTTGAGAAATCAGCATAATCACCAGTTGAGAGGTAGCACGATCATCCCACAAATTAGTTAGTTGAGACAGCAGCATAGACACCAGTCAATTGCTGGGCATGAAGTTACCTTGACATCTAGGCAGTATTCACCCACACCACAGGAACAGACCGGGGAAGATTTCTCAGCCACCAACCGTGGAAGAATCCTTGCCTCAGAGAGAAACCAGAATACGATCAATGACCAGGTAGGTGATATCAAACACCGACTATCCTCTATCATTCATTCTCTTGAATAATTGAAGAGAGACACACCCGAGTGGCTGGAAAACAAGTCCAAACCGAGCCAGGCAGAAATAGCCATCTACCACAAATGTCTAGGAGGCTTCAATTCGAAATCACACGACACCAGCTGCATGAGGAAGATTCTGACCAGGAGCAACTTCCCTCTCAAGAAAGGGGGAAAAGGCGCACAAGTTTGGGAAGCAGAGGGAGACTTCACCAAACAAACACCTGCCCCATGATCACTACAATGATTATAGCGACGATGAGGAGGTGCTGGACAGAAGGCCCGCATCATGGCAACCAAGAAGGGTAGCGAAATCACCCTGAGGCAGAAACCATGGTGCACCACAAGGAGGGAAGATTGGCACTATGACAGCCCAAGCCATTACACATGGCCTAAGGTAAAAATCAAGTTCCCTACCTTTGAGAAGGGAGATCCAACCGAATGGATCTCCAAGGCTGAATTTTACTTTGAGAAACAAGGTATTGAAAGAGGTGAAAGGGTTGAGTTTGCATCCTATCACCTATGTGGGAGAGCCAACCAATGGTGGCATTGGCTTAAGGCCACCTATGGCCGAGAAGGGAGAAGGATAGGCTGGACAAGGTTCACACAAGAGTTAGTGAACAGATTTGGCCCATCTAGCATGACAAACTACGAGGGACAGCTTGCCAAGATTAGGCAAGAGGGATCTCTAGAAAGCTACCTTGAAGAATTTGAGAGGTTGGCCGAATTGGTAGGACATTGGCCAGATAGTGCACTAATTGGCACTTTTCTAGACGGCCTTGTACCTTGGCTAAGCCAAGAAGTGAAGATGAGGGATCCAAACTCTCTCACTTAGTGCATTTAGTTAGCAAGACTCATCAATGATGGGAGAAGCATCACCCGCAGCACAACCAAGGTCATCAAACCCTCGGACAAACTAGGTAAGGCACCTTATCAAGTAAGATAGCACCCCCAAAAACAAAGGACCCTCTCAAACTATCCACCAAAGAAATCAACAGGAGATCGAAAGAGGCCTATGTTTTAGGTGCAATGATAAGTGGCAAGTTGGCCACAAGTGCAAGAAAGGGCTGTTCAACATCATTGAAGTGGTAAGTGATGAAGAACACGAGGAAAGCAGCGAGGAAGAACAAGACAGCTGCATGGACAGCGAGGAGGAAGCAGAGTCAGAACACTCCCCAGATCATGCAGAAGAAGGCAAAATCAACTTGCATGCAGTAGGGGCAACCACCAAGCCTACTGCCATGAGGTTATTTGCAACCATTAACGGAAAAAATGCTTTAGTGTTGATAGATAGTGGAGCTACTCATAACTTTATCAACTCAAAATTGGTCAAAACACTTCAGCTATGTCTGAAAAAGATTGCACCCTTTGAGGTAAGAGTGGCAAGTGGACAGAAGCTCAAGTGTGCACAAGTAATCCAGGCAGTAGCAATGCAGATTCAAGGAGTCAAAATAGAGGCAGAACTGCATGTGTTAGCCCTGGCAGGTCTTGATGTGGTTTTAGGCAATGCTTGGCTTAAAACCATAGGCAAGATAATGTTCGACTATGAATCCATGGCCATGCACTTTCAATGGAAGGGAAGGGACTGCACGTGGGAGGCATCCACCATCAATGCAGCGCATCATTGTGAGGTAAGTACCCTTGAACGACTATACAGAAAAAGGGCACAATGTTTTGCGGTTCTCTTGGCCACAAAAGAGGAAAACACAGCCGAACATCATACACACGAAGACATACCAATGGAGTAAGGAACCTACTGGAGCAATTCAGAGATGTCTTAGGAGAGCCACAAGGACTACCACCCTCAAGACATTATGACCATGCCATCCCATTAATCAACGAAAACCAAGGCGATTAATGTAGCACCTTACCGGTATGCACACTTCCAAAAGAACGAGATCGAAAGACAAGTGGAAGAGATGCTACAGCAAGGTATTATCCGACCTAGCACCTCACCTTTTTCTTCTCCCGTTCTACTTGTTAGAAAGAAAGACGAAACTTGGAGGTTTTGCACCGATTATCGGGCACTCAACCAAGCGACTGTCAAGGATCATTTTTTGATCCCAACAATTGATGATATGCTGGACGAGTTACATGGAGCAAAGCTGTTCACCAAGCTGGATCTCAAGGCCGGATATCATCAAGTATGCATGAAAGAAGAGGACGTGTAGAAGACAGCATTTCGGACTCATAGTGGACACTACAAGTACCTAGTCATGCCCTTTGAACTATGCAATGCACCCTCCACCTTTCAAGCAGCCATGAACGACATCTTCAAATGTTATTTGCACAGGTTTGTATTAGTTTGCTTTGATGACATTTTGGTCTATTCTAGGAACCATGATGATCATATAGAACACTTAGCAAAAAGTGCTAGAGGTGTTAAGAAGAAATCACTTCGTTATCAAGCCATCCAAGTGCACGTTCATGCAAGAGAAGCTTGAATACCTCAGTCACATCATATTCGGAGATGGAGTGAAGGTAGACCAATGAAAGATAGGAGCTATGCAAACATGGCTAACTCCTAAGAATGTCACAGAACTTAGAGGATTTTCTAGGCTTTTACGGGCTACTACCACCGATTTGTTCGCAAATACAGCGCCATAGCAAAACCATTGACGGATTTGCTGAAGAAGGACAGATTCCTATGGACAAAGAAGAGTGAAGATGCATTCAAGTTGTTGAAGCAAGCTATGTGTGAGACCCCGGTGTTAGCACTGTCCGACTTCATCCAAACCTTCAGCTTCATATTGATGCATGTCAAGTTGGAATAGGTGTTGTCCTGAGTCAAGCCGGAAGACCTATTGCATACATGTGCAGAGTCTTAGGGCCCATGAAAGAAGGAATGGTCAGTATATGCCAAGGAGATGTTGCCCATCATCCATGTAGTCAAGGTATGGCGACCTTACCTTCTTGGGAGGAAATTCCTGATCATTACGGATCAAACAACCCTTGAGAAGCCTCATGGAGCAGAAAATTACCGCACTGAAGCAGTAAAAGTTCCTTGTCAAGTTGCTGGGATACGAGAATAAAATAGTCTACAAACCGGGCAAGGAAAACAAGGTGGCAGACGCATTCTCCAGAAGCAATGGAGGTCAAGCATTGTGGACAGCATGTGAGCCTAATGATGCATGCCTCACTTCCATTAGTGGAATGGAGTGGGATGAACTTCCAGCGCTACCGGAAGTTCATCTTGTGCACTACCGAATGTGCCCAAAGCCTCTGCCATGCCCTCAGGTACGTTCTGGTAGGTCCGGGAAGTTCATCCAGTGCACTGCCGAATGTATATGATGCCACTGCCATGCCCGTGGGGATGATCTGATCGCTCCCAGATGTTTATCCCACACACTGCCGAACGTGCATGATGCCTCTGCCATGCCCACAGAGATGTTCCAGTCACTCCCAAAAGGTCATCCCACAAACTGACAAACTTACACAATGCAGCTGCCACGCCCACGGGGATAATTTGGCCATCCCAGTAGTTCATCTCGCGCACTGCCAAACATGTTTGATGCCGTTGCCACACCCACAGAGATGCTCCGGCCACTCCTGGAAGTTCATCCTAGTCACTGTCAAGCAGCCCATAGCCTCTGCCACACCTGCAGGGATGTTCCTGTCGCTCCTAGAAGTTTGCCCCTAGTATCGGTGAATGCATCTGATGCCTCTGTCGAGCCCGTGGGTATTTTCTGGTCGCTCCCAGAAGTTCATCCAACGCACTGCCGAATGCACCCGGTGCCGCTTCTGAGACCGTGGGGATGTTCCAGTCGCTCCTGTAAGTTTGTCCTGTGCACCGTCGCATGCGCCAGACACCTCTACTGTGCCCGTATGGGACATTCCGGTCAACCCAGGAAGTCAGCCCTGTGCACCATCGAACGCGCCCGATGCATCTGTAGCTCCCTTAGGGTTGTTCGGGTCGCTACCGGAAGTTTATCCTGTGCACTGCTCAACATGCCCGAAGTCCTTGCCGCACCCGCGGAGATGTTCCAGTTGCTTCCAGAAGTTCATCCTGTGCACTGCCCAACATACCCAAAGCGTCAGACATGCCTGAGGGGTATGTTCTGGTTGCTCTCGGAGGTTTGTCCTGCACACTGCCGAACGCGTCCGATGCCTCTGCTGCACCCACGGGGATATTCCAGTCACTCCCGCAAGTTCATCCCGTGCATTGTCAAATGAGCCCGACCTGCTGTCGCACCTGCTAGGATGTTCAGTCACTCCCGGAAGTTCGTCCCGAGCACTGCTGAACGCTCCCAATGCCTCTGCCAAGCCCGCAGGTGTTTCTGGTTGCTCGCGGGAAGTTTGCCCACTCATTGCTGAACGCACCCATTCCCAGTGGCGCAGCCGCGGTGATATTCTAGTCGCTCCCAGTAGTGTTTCCTGCACACTTTCAAACATGCCCAAGAGAATTCTCTGGTCACTCCAGGAAGTTCATCCGGTGCACTACCCAATGCAGCTGACTTAACTGCTGCGCCCATGGGGTTGCTCTGGACACTTCCCGAAGTTCATCCCATGCAGTGCCAAACACACCCAACGCCTCTGTGGTGCCAGCAGTGATGTTCCGGTTGGTCCCGGAAGTTCATTCTGCACACTGCCCAATGCACTTGACGCTGCTGTGTTGTTGTTTAGCACAAGAACAAAGTAATATGAACTGGCAAAGAAAAAAAGAAAGAGTGGGAGAGAGCAATTATTTTCTGGAAGCCTCTCTCTCTAATTTTTCTATTGTATTGCTCTTTATATAGAGTTGAAATATAACAAAAGATAAGTGATAAATCTAAATTAAAGATAATGATAAGCCTAAATTAAAGATAAGATTTAAGCAAATCCTAGTAAACTAAGGCACTTTTTCAACACTCCTCCTTGCCTTAGTAATTGCAGAGGCTTTCTCCTCCTGTCCCTTGACTTTGAATCCCTTGGTTGCTCTACATAGATTTCCTCTTGAAGATTACCATTTAAAAAAGCAGATTTTACATCTAGTTGGTAAGTCTTCCATCTCATTTGTGCTGCTAAAGCAAGCAACATCCTGATTGTATCCAAGCGTGCTACTGGAGCAAAAGTTTCTGAGAAATCCACTCCATACACTTGTCTATACCCTTTCACAACTAATCTGGCTTTATATTTATTTATAGAACCATCTGCATTGAGTTTGGTTCTATAAACCCATTTGACTCCAATGACCTTTCTGTGTTGAGGTTTGTTCACCAACTCCCAAGTGTTATTCTTTTCAATCATTCTGAGCTCTTCTTTCATTGCTTCAACCCACTTGTCATCCTTCTCAGCTTCTTCAAATTCTGCAGGCTCAAATACAGCAATATTGCTTTTTTCATAAATATCAGATAAAGACCTTGTTCCTCTAACTGGGACATCATCTATATCATCTTCAAAGTATTGCGGAATCTCTGACAATTGTGTTTTTATTGACTCCTCCCAGTTCCATTGTCTATCCTCTATGAATTTGACGTCTCTGCTTATAACAATTTTTCCATTTTGTGGTTGAAAAATTCTATAAGCTTTGGAAAAATTGCTATATCCAATGAAAACTCCTGGTTCTGCCTTCTTATCAAGTTTGTCTCTTTTTACTTGTGGTACATAAAAGAAACAAAGGCAACCAAAAATTTTTAGATTTTGCAAATCGGGTTTGTAACCAAACCAGGCTTCATACGGAGTTTTTTTTCTGCAAAGTTCTAGTTGGCAACCTATTTAGCAAAAAAACTGCAGTGTTTGCAGCTTCTGCCCATAGTTTCTTTGGCAATTCCTTCTCATGTAGCATACACCTTGTCATCTCCATAATACTTCGATTTTTTCTCTCACTTACGCCATTCTGTTGTGGAGTGTAAGGTGCTGTGAGTTGATGCTCAATACCAGCTTCTCTGCAAAACTTGTCAAAAATATCATTGGTGTATTCTTTCCCGTTATCTGACCTTATCTTTTGTATCCTGCAGCCACTTTGATTTTCCACCCATGCTTTATATTTCCAAAATATATCAACAACCTCAGATTTGAATTTGAGAAAATAAATCCAGCAAAACCTGGTATAATCATCAATAAATATAATGTAGTACTTACTACCATTTAATGATGATATTTTCTGAGGTCCTCCAACATCTGTGTGTATCAATTGCAGCTTTGCGTGTTGCTCTCCATGTCGTTTGAGAGAAAGGGTCTTCTATTTTGCTTGCCATATTGACAAGCCACGCAATCAGCTAACTTGTCTTCTAGCAATGGCATACCTTTCACTAAATTATGTTTTTGTACATATAAAAGTCCACCATGATGAAAATGCCCAAGCCTTCTATGCCATAATTCTGCATTACTTACAGTGCTTGAGAATGATATTTGCTCCTCCTCCATTAGATTTAGAGCAAAGCTTTTTGCTTTCATTCTCACTTTGAATACATCTCTGCCCTTCACATCTTTGATGAAACACCATTTGTCTTCAAATACGACTTTAAAACCCTTTTCAACTAGCTGTCCAACACTCAACAGGTTTTGGTTAATATCAGGCACATATAAAACATCAGTAATATACTTTAAACCTGTTAAACTTTCTATAGCCACAGTTCCTTTGCCCTTGACTGAAATAAATTCACCGTTTCCAATTTTTACTTTGGAAATAATGGTTTTATCGAGCTCTTTAAAGAGCTCTTGATCATTGGTCATGTGATTTGTGCAGCCGCTATCAATTAGCCAGGAATCGCTAGAGCTGATATTTGTTGCGAAGCATGTTGCAACAAAAAGTTGGTCTTCTTGCTGTTGCTCAATAGAAACTTTTGTCTCTTCATGTTGTTGTGATTTGCAGATCCGCTCCATGTGTCCAATCTTACCACATTTTCTGCACTTGACATCAGGCCTCCACCAACACTTTCTTTGTGGGTGGTTTGTTTTTTTGCAGTGTGGACAAGGTGGATATATCTCATCCTTGTTTTTGTTGTTATTGCCAGTCTTGTTGCCCTTTTTCTTATTGTAGTTCTTTTTATCTTTGCCCCCTTCTGAATTTTCTGCCTTTGCTTGAAGAGCACCCTCCATGGATTCTTCTTTTCTCATCATTCTTCTTTGCTCTTGTGCCTGCAATGCATTCACCAATTCTGCCAAGGATATACTTGACAAATCTTTAGATTCTTCTAATGAAGAAATTTTAGACTCGTACTTTTCAGGCAAAGTTACGAGAATTTTTTGCACAATTCGTTCGTCAGAAAAATGCTTACCAAGCAACCTTATCTTATTCACTATACCCAACAATTTGTTAGAGTAGTCTTTGATGTTTTCTGTCTCCTTCATTTTTAACATTTCAAACTCTCTAATCAAATTGAGTACCTGCATATTTTTGGTTCTTTCGTTGCCTTGGTATTCCTTCTTGAGGTAGTCCCATATATCCTTTGCTGACTCCAAGCTCATGATCCTTGTAAATATAGTGCTTGAAACTGCAGAGAATAAACATGCTTTAGCTTTGGACTTCTTAGTCTTTTCTCTCTTTGTAGACCTTGAGTTGAGTCATAGTAGGATTCTCCGGCAATGGAGGAATATCATAATCTTCCTCTATAGCTTCCCAAAGGTCTAATGCTTCAAGATGGACCGTCATTCTAATAGCCCAAACTTGATAGTTATCACCATCAAAAATTGGTGGTGTAACATGAGAGAACATTGTTTCAGTTTCCATCTCTTCTGGGTTTTTTTTTCTTTTTTTGTTATTGTGTTTTTGGTTTGTGTTTGGATTCACTCAACGCACAAATCCCTCAAGAACAAATAGGCTCTGATACCAATCTGTTGTTGTTTAGCACAAGAACAAAGTAATATGAACTGGCAAAGAAAAAAAGAAAGAGTGGGAGAGAGCAATTATTTTCTGGAAGCCTCTCTCTCTTAATTTTTTCATTGTATTGCTCTTTATATAGAGTTGAATATAACAAAAGATAAGTGATAAAGCCTAAATTAAAGATACTGATAAGCCTAAATTAAAGATAATGATAAGCCTAAATCAAAGATAAGATTTAAGCAAATCCTAGCAAACTAAGGCACTTTTTCAACATGCTGCACCCGCAGAGATGTTCCAGTCACTCTCCAAAGTTTATACTGTGCACTGCCAAACATGCCCAACGCCACCGCCGCGCCTGCGAGGATGCTATGCCTGCAGTGATGTTCCAGTCTCACCCAGAAGTTTGTCCCCCGCACTGTCCCAATGTGCCTGAAGCCAGGAACTGACACGCCTGCATGGATGTTCTGGTCACTCCCGCAAGTTTGTCCCGTGCACTGCCGAACGCATCTGATGCCTTCGCTGCACCTGCATGGATGTTCCAGTCGCTCCTGGATGTTCGTCCCGCACACTGCCGAACTGTCCTATGCCTCTGTCTCGCCTGCAGGGATTTTCCAGTTGCTCCCACTAGTTTGTCCCATGCACTGACCAACCCGCCCGATGCCTCTTGCCATGCCCGGCAGAATGTTCCAGTCACTCCTGGATGTTTGTCCCGTGCATTGCCCAACCCGACCAAATCCTCTGCTGCACCTGCAGTGATGTTCCAGTCACTCCTGGAAGTTCATCCTACCCACTGCTGAACACGCCTGATGCCTCTGTGCACTGCCCAACCTGACCAAAATCCTCTGCTTCACCTGCAGTGATGTTCTGGTCACTCCCGGAAGTTCATCCAGCCCACTGCTGAACATGCCTGATGCCTCTGCTGCATGCACAAGGATGTTCTGGTCGGTACCGGAAGTTCATCCCATGCACTGTAGAAAGTGCCCGATGCCTTTGCTGCACCCACAGGGATGTTCCAGTCACTCCTGAAAGTTTGTCCAGCGCACTGCCGTATGCACCCTATGCCTCTCCTACGCCCACAGGGATGTTCTGGTTGCTCCCAAAAGTTCATCCCATGCACTGACAAATGCGCCTGATGCCACTCCCTTGCCCATGGTGATGTTATGGTCACTCCCTGAAGTTTGTCCCGTGCACTGCCCAACACGCCAATGCCGCTGTCACGCTGTGGGGATGTGCCGGTAGCTCCCAGAAGTTCATCCTGCATCCTATCGAACGCATTTGATGCCTCTACCATGCCCTCAGGGATGTTCCATTAGCTCAACGAAGTTCATCCCATGCACTGCTGAACATGTCCGACGCCTCTGCAAGGGCTGCATGGATGTTCTGGTCACTTTCGAAAGTTCATCCCGTGCACTGCTTAACATGCTTGAAGCCTCTGCTGTGCGCTTGGGAATGCTCTGGTCGCTCCTGGGAAGTTTGTCCCGTGCACTGCCAAACGCACCTGACGTCTCTGTTGAGCCTGCTGGAATTTTACAATTGCTCTTGGAAGTTCGTACTGCACACTGCAGAACGTGTCTGATGCCTCTGCCAAGCCCACTGGGATTTTTCGGTCAATCCTGGAAGTTTGTCACGCGTATGGCAAAAACATGCCCACGGGGATGTTCTAGTCGCTCCCGAAAGTTCACCCGTGCACTGCTGAATGCAACCGACGTAGCTGCCCCACTAGTGGTGTTGTCCTGGTCGCTCCCTGAAGTTCATCCCACACACTGCTGAACATGCCCTAATGCCTCTGCCTTGCCTGCAGTGAGGTTCTGGTCACTCCTGGAAGTTCATCCTGTGCACTGCTCAATGCGCCCGACATGGCTGCTGCACCCGCAGGGTTGTTCCGGTCGCTTGCAGAAGTTTGTCCTGAGCACTGCTCAACCTACTTGACACCTCTGCCTGTGATGATGTTTCAGCTGCTCCTTAATGTTCATTCCACGCACTGACAAAACAGGCCCGACACCTCTGCTGCACCTGCAGGGATGTTCGGTTGCTCCCCAAAGTTTGTCCTGTGCAATGTCCAATGCGCCCGTCGCTCCCAGATGTTCATCCAAATGGACCCGACACCTCTGCCGAACATGCTGGATGCCTTTGTGGCATCTGCAAGGATGTTCCGGTTGCTCTTGGAAGTTTGTCTAGTGCACTACCGAATGCGTTCAATGACTCTGCCAAGCCTGAAGGGATTTTTTGGTCGCTCCCAGCAGTTTGTCCCATGCACTGCTGATCGCGACCAATGCCTCTGCCTGCCTAAAGGGATGTTCTGGTCATTTCCAGAAGTTTGTCCCACACACTGCAAAACCCAGCCAAAGCCTCTGCTTTGCCAGCGGCGATGTTCTGGTCGCTCCTGGAAGTTTATCCCGCACACTGCTAACACGTATAAAGCCTCTGCCATGCCCACAGGGGGATGTTCTGGTCACTCCTGGAAGTTTGTCCTGCACACTACCGAATGTGCCCGATCCACTGTCGTGCCCACAGGGATGTTCCGGTCGCTTCCGGAAGTTCGTCCCGAGCACTGGCGAACGCGCCCAATAAGTCTGCCACACCTGTGAAGATTTTCTGGTCGCTCCTGGAAGTTCGTCTCACGCACTGCCAAACGTGCCTGACCCTGTTGCCGCGCTTGCAGGGATGCTCTGGTCACTCCCGGTAGTTCGTCTAGAGCACTGCTGAATGCACCTGATGCCTCCGCCACCCCTGCAAGGATGTTCCGGTCACTCCTGGAAGTTTGTCCCTCGCACTGCCAAACGTGGCCGAAGCCTCTTCCACGCCTGCAGGGATGTTCCAGTCGCTCCAGGAAGTTCGTTACTGCACTGCCAAACATGGCTGACACTGCTGCGCCCATAGGAATGTTTTGGTCGGTTCCAGAAGTTCGTCCGTGCACTGCAGAATGCACCCATGCCTCAGCCACACCCGCGGGATGTTCCAGTCCTCCAGGAAAGTTCGTCCAGTGCACTGCTGAATGCATCCGATGCCACTGCTGAGCCCATGGGGATTTTCTGGGTCGCTCCTGGAAGTTTGTTCCATGCACTGCAGAACACGCCCACATTGCCACCGTGCCTGCAGGGATGTTGTGGCCACTCCTAGAAGTTTGTCCGGTGCACTGCCCAATATGCCCGAAGCCTCTAATGCACCCACGGGGAAGTTTCGGTCACTCCCGGAAGTTTTTCCTGCACACTGCCAAACTGTTGAGGACCTTAGGAGGCAAAGGGAGCATGAAGCGAATGCACGCGAGGTGCCAAGCAGCAAGAGAGGTAGAAACAGGCCAGAATGTGTGCACAACAAGCCTGCACCCAGCATGCAGTGAAGCACGGCCAGGTTCTGACCCAGTCCTAACTAACTGTAGAAATACAAGCCAAGAAGAACACCAGCATTGGCAGGACACACATGAAGCAATCCAAGCAGGAGAAGGACATGGATGGCATGAAGAATTCCAGCAGCAGCAGGACGTCTTGGCAGGTTTGACTTCAGCAAGATGTTCATGTCAAGGAGGAGTCTTGGAATGGAAGGACACGCCATAATGGAAGTCCTAATCCAAGAAGGAAACAGCAAGATGAAGGTCAGCAGCTGTAGGAGAGGAGATAAGATAAGGACAGAAAGACTTAGTCAAAGTAGGAATTCTAGTCTTAGTAGGAATTCAAGAAAGACCAAGAATCCTAGGAGGATTAGGAAACAGTGGGATAAGGTCTATCTTGATAATGTTTTAGTTGACTTAGAAAAGCTTGTTGACTATGGAAAACATATCCTAAGGGGATGAGGAACCTAAGTACTAGTTGAATTAGGATAAGGCTGTCTAAATACTATAAATACAGCCCATTATTTGTGAGCAGGAGATATGCTCTGAATTTTGTATTCTTTTCATTCATTAATCAAGAATCAAGGTTAGCATTCTTGCTTCCATTCTTGTTTATATTTCGGTTATCTTTTAAAAGTTGTCTTGAGATAACTTGGGCTTAAGTCAAGGTAAAGAGTTGTCTTCCTTGCTTAAGAGCTTAGGTTGAAGTCAAGAGTTTCTTCTTCAACCAAGGCAAGTTGTGATAGGTTTAAGAGTTGTCTTGCCTATCCATCATATCCTTTAAACATTAGTTAATCCTGAAAGACAGCTTAGGGGATGAAAATCCAAGAAAAGAACTCAAGAATCAAATGGGACAGCAAGTGAGGAACATTTTTTAGTAGGCGTGCTGACCCCTAAGGTGTAGAAAAGTTGGGCAAAAAAAATCGGGACCCCAACAAATTGGTGCTTTTGTTGAGAAGTCAACACAATCACCAGTTAAGAGGTGGCACGATCACCCCAACAAATTTGCTCTCATTGAGACATCAGCACAAACACTAGTCAATTGCAAGCCATCACGGTTACCATGTCATCTAGGCAGCATTCACCCGCACCACAAGAACAGACCAGGGAAGACTTCTCAGTCACCAACCGTGGAAGAATCCTTGCCTTGGAGAGGAACCAGAATGTGATCAATGACCTGGTAGGTGATATCAAACACCAAATATCATCTATCATTCATTCTCTTAAACAATTGAAGAGAGATACACCCAGAGTGGCCAGCAAACAAGTCCAAACCGAGCAGGGCAGAAACAGCCACCTACCACAAACGTCTAGGAGGCTGCAATCAGAAGTCACATGGCACCAAGCGCATGAGGACGAATCAAACCAGGAGCAACTTCCCTCTCAAGAAAGGGGGAAAAGGCGCATGAGTTTGGGAAGCAGGAGGGAGACTTCACCAAACGAACACCCACCCCATGATCGCTATAATGAATATAGTGATGATGAGGAAGTGATGGACAAAAGGCCCACATCATGGCAACCAAGAAGGGTGCGGAATCACCCTGAGGCAGAACCATGGCACACCACAAGAAGGGAGGATTGGCACTATAACAGCCCAAGCCATTACACACGACCTAAGGTAAAAATCAAATTCCCTACCTTTGAGAAGGGAGATCCAACTGAATGGATCTCCAAGGCTGAATTTTACTTTGAGAAACAAGGTAGTGAGAGAGGTGAAAGGGTTGATTTTGCATCCTATCACCTATGTGGGAGAGCCAACGATGGTGGCATTGGCTTAAGGCCACCTATGGCGGAGAAAGAAGAAGGATAGGCTGGACAAGGTTCACACAAGAGTTAGTGAACAGATTTGGCCCATCTAGCATGACTAACTATGAGGGACAGCTTGCCAAGATTAGGCAAGAAGGATCTCTAGAAAGCTACCTTGAAGAATTCGAGAGGTTGGCCGAATTAGTAGGACATTGGCCAGATAGTGCACTAATTGGCACTTTCCTAGATGGCCTTGTACCTTGGCTAAGCCAAGAAGTGAAGATGAGGGATCCAAACTCTCTCACTTAGTGCATTCAGTTGGCAAGACTCATCAATGATGGGAGAAGCATCACCTGCAGCACAACAAAGGTCATCAAACCCTCGGACAAACTAGGTAAGGCATCCACATCCAGTAAGACAGTGCCCTTCAAAAACAAAGGACCCCCTCAAACTATCCACTAAAGAAATCAACAGGAGAATCGAAAGAGGCCTATGTTTTAGGTGCAACGATAAGTGGCAAGTTGGCCACAAGTGCAAGAAAGGGCTGTTCAACATCATTGAAGTAGTAAGTGATGAAGAACACGAGGACAGCAGTGAGGAAGAACAAGAAACCTGCATGGACAGCGAGGAGGAAGCAAAAGCAGAACACTTCCCTGATCATGCAGAAGAAGGCAAAATCAACTTACATGCAGTAGGGGCAACCACCAAGCCCACTGCCATGAGGTTATTTGCAACCATTAATGGGAAAAACATTTTGGTGTTGATAGATAGTGGAGCTACTCATAACTTCATCAACACTTCAGCTACATCCAAAAAGGATTGCACCCTTTGAGGTAAGAGTGGCAAGCGGACAGAAGCTCAAGTGCGCACAAGTGATCCAGGCAATAGCAATGCAGATTCACGCAGTCAAAATAGAGGCGGAACTGCATGTGTTAGCCCTGGCAGGTCTTGATGTGGTTTTAGGCAATGCTTGGCTTAAAAGCATAGGCAAGATAATGTTCGACTACGAATCCATGGCCATGCACTTCCAATGGAAGGGAAGGGACTGCACGTGGGAGGCATCCACCACCAATGCAGCGCATCATTGTGAGGTAAGTACCCTTGAACGACTATACAAAAAAAGGGCACAATGTTTTGGGGTTCTCTTGGCCACAAAGGAGGAAAACATAGCCAAACATCATATACACGAAGACATACCAACGGGAGTAAGGAACCTACTGGAGCAATTCGGAGATGTCATAGGACTACCACCCTCAAGACATTACGACCATGCCATCCCATTAATCGATGAAACCTAGGCGATTAATATAGCACCTTACTGGTATGCACACTTCCAAAAGAACGAGATCGAAAGACAAGTGGAAGGAAGATCTTGAATCACTTCCACAACTCACGGGAAGGAGGACATTCAGGATGGTTCTGTACTTACATGTGGATCAAGTTATTCTTTTGGTGGGAAGGACTTAAGGCTGAGATCAAAAAGCTAGTCCGAGAATGTGATGTTTGTCAGTGCACCAAACCAGAAGGTGGCTAGACCAAGGGGTTATTACAGCCTTTGCCAGTACCAAGACAGGTTTGAGAGACTTGACAATGGACTTCATCACGGGAATGCCCAACAGCAAGGGTTACATGGTGATATTAACCGTAGTAGACAGATTCAGCAAGAGTGCACACTTTGTGCCACTCAAGCAACCATACACAGCAAAAGAAGTAGCCCAAGAGTTCATCAAAAATGTGGTAAGACTTCATGGCATACCATGGACAATGCTGTCCAATAGAGACACTGTTTTTATGAGCAAATTCTGGAAGGAGCTTTTCACACAGCTCGGCAGCAACTTGGTCGCCTCATCCGCCTTTCATCCACAAACAGATGGACAAAGTGAGGTAACCAATCGAAACTCTAGAGCAGTACTTAAGATGTTTTTGCCATGATCATCAAAATGATTGGGAGGAGTACATACCATGGGCAGAACTGTGGTATAATACTACCTATCATGCGGCAATTAAGATGTCACCATATCAAGCAGTATATGGAAGAATACCCCCAGGAATGTCAAGTTATACCATGGGGAACAGCAGCATACATGAAGTGGATGTCACACTTCAATCAAGAGATGAGGTCTTGAAGAAACTCAAGCATGAGCTTGAGAAAGCAAGGGACTGAATGAAGAGACAAGCAGATAAAGGGAGGAAGGAAGTGGAATTTGAGGTAGGTGACTATGTCTATCTTAAGATCCACCCTAGGAGGAAAATAAAGGCTGGAAAGCCAACTACAGCAAAGCTGGCTAGGAAGTATTTTAGACCATATGAGGTAGTTGAGCGAATTGGAGCAGTAGCTTATCGCCTAAGACTACCGTTAAACTCCAAATTACATCAGTGTTTCACATTTCATCATTGAGAAAAAAGATAGGAGATGTGAGACAAGTGAATGAGAGACTGCCCGACATTTTCAGGGAAGATCACCTTGGGGCAGCACCCAAAGGAAGCACTAGGATTTCGCATAGTAAGCTATGGGCTCAATAGAAGGCCAGTATGGAGAGTACTCATATGGTGGAGTCATTTGCCCAAGGATGAAGCAACATAGGAAGACTATGATGATATCCAGCAATGTTTCCCTAATTTTCACCTTGAGGACAAGGTGAGTCTCCAAGAAAGGGGGATTGTTGAGGACCTTAGGAGGCAAAGGGAGCGTGAGCGAATGCGCGTGAGGCGCCAAGCAGCTAGAGAGGCAGAAACAGGCTAGAATGTGCGCGCAACAAGCCTGCACGCAGCATGCAGTGAAGCACGGCCAGGTTCTGACTCAGTCCTAACTAACTGCAGAAATCCAAGCCAAGAAGACACCAGCATTGGCAGACACACATGAAGCAATCCGAATAGGAGAAGGACATGGACAGCATGAAGAACTCCAGCAGCAGCAGGACGTCATGGCAGGATTGACTTCAGCAAGATGTTCACGTCAAGGAGGAGTCTTGGAATGGAAGGACACGCCATAATGGAAGTCCTAATCCTAGAAGGAACGCAAGATGAAGGTCAAGAGCTGTAGGAGAGGAGATAAGATAAGGGATAGAAATACTTAGTCAAAGTAGGAATTCTAGTCTGAGTAGGAATTCAAGAAAGACCAAGAATCCTAGTAGGATTAGGAAACAGTGGGATAAGGTCTATCTTGATAATGTTTTAGTTACTTAGAAAACTTGTTGACTTAGGAAAACATATCCTAAGGGGATAAGGAACCTAAGTATTAGTTGAATTAGGATAAGGCTGTCTAAATACTATAAATACAGCCCATTATTTGTGAGCAGAAGATATGCTTCAAATTTTGTATTCTTTTCATTCATTAATCAAGAATCAAGGTTAGCATTCTTGCTTCCATTCTTGTTTATATTTCAGTTATCTTTTAAGAGTTTCTTGAGATAACTTGGGCTTAAGTCAAGGTCAAGAGTTGTCTTCTTCAACCAAGGCAAGTTGTGATAGGTTTAAGAGTTGTCTTGCCTATCCAACATATCCTTTATACATTAGTTAATCCCTGAAGGACAGCTTAGGGGACGGAAATCCAAGAAAAGAACTCAAGAATCAAACGGGGACAGCAAGTTAGGAATATTTTTTAGTAGGTGTGCTGACCCCTAAGGTGTAGAATAGTTGGGGAAAAAAATTGGGACCCTAACACGAACGAGCCCGACACCTCTGCCATGCCCTTAGGGATGTTCCGATTCGCTACCAGAAGTTCATTCCATGCACTGTCCCACATGCTCGAAGCCTCCACTGCACCTGTGAAGATGTTCCGGTCACTTTCAGAAGTTCGTACTGCAAACTGGTTAACGCGCCCGAAGTCTCAGACTCGCCTGAGGGCATGTTCAAGCCACCCCAGGGAAGTTTGTCCCGCGCACTGCCAAACATGCCCAATGCCTCTACCACATCTGTAGGGATGCTCTGGTCACTCCCGGAAGTTTGTCCCACGCACTGCCAAACAAGCATGACCTACTGCTGCTCCCGCTGGGATGTTTCGGTCGCTCTCAAAAGTTCATCCTGAGCACTGCCGAATGCACCCTGAGGCTTCTGCATAGGCGCGGGGATTTTCCGGTCGCTCCAGGAATTTTGTCCAAAGCACTGCCAAACACGCCCAACACCTCTTTCAAGCCTGTGGGGATTATCCAATTGCTCTGGGAAATTCATCCCGCGCATTGCCAAATGTGCCAAATGCTGCTGCCACGCCCACGGGTATGTTCCGGTCACCCCCGAAAGTTCGTCTCATGCACTGGCCAACATGTCAAACACCGCTGCCACGTTCACATGAATGTTCTAGTCATTCCCAGAAGTTGTTTTACGTACTGCTGAACATGTACGATGCCACTGCTGCACCCATGGAATGTTCCGGTTGCTCCCGGAAGTTCGTCCTGTGCACTGCTGAATGCACCCGATGCCCCTGCCGCTCCAGATGGGATGTTCCGGTCGCCCTTGGATGTTCATCCTGCACACTGCCGAATGCACCCAATGCCTCTGCCGTGCCTACAGGGATGTTCTGGTCACTCACGGAAGTTCATCCCGGGCACTGCCCAATGCACCGGAAGCCTCTGCCGCACCTGCAAGGAAGTTCGTCACATGCACTACCCAATGCACCCAACATTGCTGCCACGCCTGCAGGGAATGTTCTAATTGCTCCTAGAAGTTTGTCCTGCACACTACTGAATGAGCCCGACACCTCTGTCGCACCCGGGTGATGTTCCCGTTGCTCCCGGAAGTTCATCCCGTGTACTGCCGAACATGTCCGACACTGCTTCCGCACCCATGGGGATATACAAGTCACTCATAGAAGTTCGTCCCGTGCAGTGCTGAATGCACCCAATGCCTCTGATGCTCCCACAGGGATATTCCAGTTGCCCTTGGAATTTCGTACCGTGCACGGCTGAACGCGGCCGATGCCTCTGCCGCACCCATGGGATGTTCCGATCACTCCTGGAAGTTCATTCCGCACACTGCCGAATGCGCCTGACGCCTCTGCTGCGCACCTACTGGGATGTGCCTGTGGGGATGATCCGGTCGCTCTTGGAAATTCATCCTGTACACTGCTGAATGCACCCGTGGGGATTTTCCGGTTGGTCCCAGAAGTTCATCCTGCGCAATGCCAAACGCGCACAATGCTGCTGCCACACCTGGAAGGATGTTCCAGTCATGCCGAAAGTTCATCCTGCACACTGTTCAACACGCCTGAAGCCTCTCCCACGCCGAAGGGATGTTTGAACTGCTCCCGGAAGTTTGTCCCATGCACTGCTCAATGTGTCCAATTCCACTGCCGCGCCTGCAGGGATGTTCTGATCGCTCCCAGAAGTTCATCCCAAGCACTTCCGAATGCATCCAATGCCTCTACCGACCCTGCAGGGATATTTTGGTGGCTCACGGAAGTTTGCCCCGTGCACTGCTGAGCATGCCTGATGCCTCTGTTGTGCCCACAGGGATGTTCCGATCATTCCTGGAAGCTCACCCATGCACTGCCCAAACGCCCGAAGCCTCTCCCGCACCTAAAGGGATGCTTCGATCACTCTCAGAACTTTTACCTGTGCGCTGCTGAATGTGCCTGACTCCCCTGCTGCACCGGTGGGAATGTACCGGTCGCTCACAGAAGTTCATCCTAAGCACTGCTGAATGCATCCAATGCCTCTGCCAACCTCGCGGGGATATTCCTAATGCCCATGGAAGTTCATCCTGAGCACTGCCAAATGCATCCAATGCCACTGCAGCAGTCGCGGTGATGTTCTGGTCACTACCAGAAGTTCATCCTGCGTATTGCAAAACTGTTAGGGGTTCCGATTTTTTTCCCCAACTTTTCTACACCTTAGGGGTCAGCACGCCTACTAGAATCCTTCCTAACTTGCTGTCCCGTTTGATTCTTGATTTCCTTTCTTATATTTATGTCCCCTAAGCTGTCCTTTAGGGTTAACTAATATATTAAAGATATGTTGGATAGGCAAGATAACTCTTAAACCTATCACAACTTGCCTTGGTTGAAGAAGACAACTCTTAACTTCAACCTTAGCTCTTAAGCAAGGAAGACAACTCTTAACCTTGACTTAAGCCCAAGTTATCTCAAGAAAATTCTTAAAAGATAACCGAAAAATAAACAAGAATGTGAGAAAGAATGCTTACCTTTGATTCTTGATTAATGAATGAGAAATATAGAAAATTCGTAGCATATGAGCTCCTTGCAAATAATGGGTTGTACTTATAGTCCTAAGACAGCCTTATCCTAATTTAACTAGTAATTAGGTTCCTTATCCACTTAGGTATGTTTTCCTAAGTCAACAAGCTTTTTTAAGTCAAATAAAGCATTATCAAGATGGACCTTATCCATTGTTTCCTAATCCTACAAGGATTCTTGGTCTTTCTTGAATTCTTACTAAGACTAGAATTCCTACTTTGACTAAGTCCTTCTGTCCTTATCTTATCTTCTTTCATACAGCTGCTGACTTCTTCTTTTCTATTTCTTTCTTGAATTAGACTTCTTGCTGTGGCGTCCTTCCTCTCCAAGACTTCTCTTTGGTGTGCTCATCTTGCCAAGGTAATCCTGCCAAGACGTCTTGCTGCTGCTGGAATTCTTCACGCCGTCACTCTCCTTCTCCTGCTCGGACTGCTTCATGCGTGTCCTGCCAATGCTGGTCTTCTTCTTGGCTTTCATTTCCACAATTGATTAGGACTGAGTCAGAACCTGGCCGTGCTTCACTGCTTGCTGTGTGCATGCTGGTTGTGCACACTTGTTTGTCAGTTGCTGCCTCTCTTGTTGCCTGGTGCCTTGCACACATTCTCTCACGCTCCCTTTGCCTCCTAAGGTCCTCAAAAAGAACGCACCCGATGCTGCTGCCACACTCACGGGGATGTTCCTTTCAGTCCCAGAAGTTTCTCCATGTAGCTTGTCCAGCATATCACAATTGTGGGGATCAGAAAATGATCCTTGATAGTCGCTTGGTTGAGTGCCCAGTAATCGGTGCAAAACCTCCAAGTTCCATCTTTCTTTCTAACAAGTAGAATGGGAGAAGAAAAAGGGGAAGTGCTAGGTGGATAATATCTTGCTGTAGCATCTCTTCCACTTGTCTTTTGATCTCGTGCTTTTGGAAGTGTGCATACCAGTAAGGTGGTACTTTAATCGCCTTGGTCTCATCAATTAATGAGATGGCATGGTCATAATGTCTTGAGGGTGGTAGCCCTTGTGGCTCTCCTAAAACATCTCCAAATTGCTCCAGTTGGTTCCTTACTGCCATTGGTATGTCTTCGTGCGTATGATGTTCAGCTGTGTTTTCCTCCTTTGGGCCAAGAGAACCGCTAAACATTGTGCCCTTTTTCTGTATAGTCGTTCAAGGGTACTTACCTCACAATGATGCGCTGCATTGGTGGTGGATGCCTCCCACGTGCAGTCCCTTCCCTTCCATTGGAAGTGTATGGCCATGGATTCATAGTCAAACATTATCTTGCCTATGGTTTTAAGCCAAACTTTGCCTAAAACCACATCAAGGCCTTCCAAGGTTAAACAAATTTTCCTGAAAACTTGATCTAAGTTAAGAAACTCCTATAGAGGTAAACTGAAGAACTAGGCAGAAGCTGGGGTGCTGATAAGACCTAGGTGTAGGGTGAAAACTTGCGGAGTCTATTAACTTAATATCATGACCAGTAAGGAAGAAGAGGTACTTCATAGGCTTGACTATTTAAACTTAGAAACAGGAGAATACCAAAGGAAGAGGACTGTAGATAAATTAAATTTAGTTTGTTTTTCTAAAGAAAATTATAAACATAAATTTCACTCTGAAGATCTACAACTGAATACTATTTCTGATATTTCTTATCATATTTTACACAATCAAATTGCTATAAGCCAATCTCATGATATAATATTTAAAGCTTATTTAAATATCTTACAAAAACAAAGGGTTAAAATAGATAATTTAATAGAAAATATTAAAGTAATACAAAATAATTTAGAATCAGGAAAAAATAGTAAATTTTCTAAAAAAGTAGAAGATAAAGTAATAACAAGAATAGATAAATTAGAATTAATGATAAACAATCTAGATGAGAAAATAATAATTTTAAATGAAAAATTAAAAACATTAACAGGATGAGTTTAGATCAAGATCCTTTTTACTTAAACAGTTTAGAAATTACTGAAAATGAAATAGCAAATCCAGCTATAGGATTTAGTAATGATAATAATAGTTTAGGATCCATAGCAGGAATACCTTATAAAACTATTATTAGACAAAATAATACAATAATTTCTTTATTATTAGGAATTAATAAAAAATTATTAGCTCTAGAACGTAGTTTAGACAAGTTACCTAACCAAGATCCCTTATTTGTTAAGACAATAGAAAATATTAGTAATCAGTTAGGAAATTTATCAATAGGGAACTAAACCAGTAGTAGGAAAAACATCAGGAAAAATGTTAGTATGGAAAAAGTGGGAATAAATTAATAATGTCTCTTAGGAGAAGCAATACTACTACTAGTATTGATAAACAGGGTAATATAAACAGAGAAGAAGGACGTAGAAATAGTGTTAGTACAGAAAGATCACATAATTTGTTAGATAGAATATTAAGAAGACAAGATAAAGAAGGTAATAATAATGTAAGATTAGAAGAAATTATAGACTTGGAAAGAAACCTTGACCTATATAATCAAAATCAATTAAGACTATTAAATCCAAGAATATTGTATAATGTAGAAACTATAGAATTTAGAGCCTCCTTAATAAAAGTATCCACGGAACAATAGTTAAGTGTAGTAGATAGCCAAACTAAAACGATAGACATAGTAAATAAAGAAACAATTAGGAAATTAAGATTAGAAGGTAAAAGATTAGTACACTCAGGATTAATTAGTAATAGGAGTCAAAGGATTAACAAGAATGGGAGTAAGAACTAAAACATTAATAGTATTATTAGATACTAGTTGGATAAAAAAATATGACAAAAGCAGTATTAGGAACCATAGAAGTAGATATGAATAGTAATACAGGATTATTCTATTATTCACCTAATATACTTAAGTCTGTTAATGATTTAGAAAAATTAAAAATAGGAATACAGACTAAAGGATATGAAGATTATGAAGGAGATAATTTAAATATTACGATAGGATATTTAGGAAGAGCAAGTAATAAGTCAGGGAAATAGATACAAAATAAATACTGATACAATTATAAATGGGTTATCCACTAAAGGAATTAGAATGATAAAACCAGAAATAATAGACCCCACTAGATTAGCAGGATTAGGATGGAATTTAGAAAGATTTGTAGAAATAAATACAAAGAAAACAGTAATGATACCAGAAAGTAGTTCTATATATGTAGATTTAAATGGAAATCAAAGTATAAGATTTGATAATTTTGTAGAACAAAGAGAGTGTAGAAAACTCAGAATTAGATAGTGATGAAGAGTCAGTAGAACAAAATATACCCACAATAGGAAGAAGATTAGGAAATGTCAATAAATACGGATTTTAACTCACATAGAGAAATAATTAATAATTTGACTAGAATAACTTTAGATAAGAGAATAAATATAGTGGCTTTTAGAAATATGATAGTAATTGAAATAGAAAGGTTAGAAAGACAGTTAGAACACATAGCACAAAATAATATATTTAGAAATAGAGTTGAAGTAAGATTAACCTTATTAAAACTAATAGAAAATTGGTTAAAACATAGTCTGGTAGCTTCTAGGTTATAACTAATAAAATGGAAGAAAGACAAAAATTAGAAGAATTACATAGTAAATATCCAGGATATGATTGGAAAGTAAATTTGTTAGAAATACCAGACTTAGATGACTGTAGTTTATTCATAGATATGGTATATGGAGATGATTATCCTAAAATAGAAAATAACAATAAAGAATATAAAATGACAAAAAATATAAAAGATGTAGAATTAGTAAAAAGGGAAAATATAGATATAAATAAAGAAAAAGTAGAAAGTAAAGAAATGATAGCAGAAGACATAAACTTATTAGAAATTCTTAGAAATGGAATAAATACAGAAGAATATATATTACCTTTAGAAGAAATAGATATTCCAAAATATGATGAATATATAGAAGATAAAATACTAGCAAGTACATCTTCAGGAGTAGTAAATAGTCCAGCAAATGTACCACCAATAGAAGTCCAACCTAGTAGAACTTTCCCTGCAGCAGATAGTCAAAATATTAGAATATGTCCACCAGAAATAAAAAGTAAAGGATATAGTAGAAAATTTCCTTATGAACAAATAACTTTACCATCAGCTTTAGCAAATAGTGGCAGTATGTTAGTATTAAGTAATTATCATCCTCAATTATGGGAAGAAGTAATAGCAAAATGGGAGTCTAGTACTATATTACACTTAAGTACATTTAATTTTATAGATAACCAAGAAAAAGTTAATTATGTAGAAAATTTATTAGGAGAAGTAGCAAAATTATATTTCCAATCTTGGAAAAAGGATTATAGTGAGGCATATAGAATATTAGTAGCTAATGCTGATGTTACAGAAAATATAACTAGTCAAATTAGACAAATGATATTAGGATATGATCTATATAGAGGTAATACAGAAATGCAAAACAGAGCTTTACAAGATCTAGAAAGATTACACATAGATAATATGACTCAAATTAAAGATTTTAGTAACGAATACCTTAATTTAGCCAGTAAAACAGGAAAGCCTTTACAGATGATCAACTCAGTAGTAAATATTTTTTAAAATTACCACCACCCTTTAATACTATACTAGCAGAAGAATGGAATAAAAAACATGGAATGACATTTCAGATGGGAATAGCACCCAGAATAATATTTACATTTGAATATTTAAAAAATCAATGTATAGTAAATGAAGTAGCTAGACAAGTCAAAAGTTATAATTACTGTAAAAATGTATATATACCAGGGATATATAAACATGATAGAAAAAAGAAGTATTTTAGAAAAGCTACTAATTATAGAAAAGGAATACCTAGGAAAAATCATGTTAGTAAATTTAAAAATAAAAAAAACCCCATTAAAAAATGTAAATGTTTTATATGTGGATAGATAGGGCATTATGCTAGGGAATGTAGGAATAAAAGAGGAGATTTAGAAAGAATGACTGTATATAAAGAATTAGAATTAGAAGATGAATTTGATATAGTAAGTATAAATGGCAGTGAAAATAGTAATGATAGTGATGTATTAAGCATATGTGATAATAATGAAGAAATAGAAAATCAAAAAAATTTTGAAGAACAATTAAGATTATTAACAATATGAGTTGGTTAGCAGAAAAACCCTTACCATTAAAATGTGTAGAATGTAAAATAAAATATGTAAAAGCTAATGAAAATTTTTTAGCAGATAAATTGTCAAGATTAGTATGCAATACAGTAGTATATTATAGACTACATAGTAGAAATGTAATACATGTAGAAAGGATAAAATTGCATTCATACATAGTGGCTTTGTACAAAATTCAAATTTGTTGTGGGTACCAATGAAAATTAGGAGCCCACTAAGCCCACTAACATATTCTTTTCATGCATAAGTAAACAAAGTAATCATAGTAGTAAAATTTTTTATAATTATTTATTCTTTTTTGTAGAAATGGCAGGAACATCACAGCAACCAAACTCTTTTTTCTTTGGACCCTACACACTAAAAATGTTCCCTTCTGGAACAAATCTCTCTTTTAAAGCCAAAGCACAGCTAAAACCGGAGCAAAAATGTCTGGTAGACAATCTTTGGAATTCTAACCCAAGATCTAAGCCTGACATTATTCATGCCCTATGCTGCTATCTTGACCTAAAAAATCAAAAAGAGCACTTAAGATCCATGCTTTTGGCCTCTCCAGTACCTGCTCTTTACTCCTCAAACTCCTTTCATGCTTCAGAAAGAATTAAATTATTAAAGGCAGAAGTAAGTGCAAAAAATAAAAAAAATAAAAGAGCTCAAAGAAAAATTAGAAAAAATGCAAAAAGAGCTCAACAAAAAGAAAGAGGATGAGGAAAAAATGAAAAAGGAAATAAGAATCTGGAAAAAAGAAAATACAGAAAGGTTTGCCAAGAAAAAATTATTAGAACCCATCTTCAATACCCCTGCAAAGAAAAAAGTACTTGGGTTTGTCCTTGCTGAAAAAATGACTAAGATGATAAATGTCCAAGATTTTCTTAAATCTTTGGTCATAAGTGGACAATCCCCAGCAGGGATGGGCTTTACAGGCCTATATTACAAAGCCCAAAACCATGATATTCCAGGAGCCTATATTTGCCAAAAAGGGCTGGTCCTCTTTAAAGCAACAGCACATCTGGAAGAATGGAATGATACTATCCTTCCTTTTTCCTTAAAAATGCTGTTTGAAATGGGCTTTTTATCAAGAATGGTGGTTACACATCCTGTACAAATAAAAAGGTTTATAGAACCACTTTCCTAGAAACTAGCCCACATCCTGTATGAATATTTTGAACTTCAAAAAGTTGGTAATGGCTTTCTAAACATTCAGATAGCTTCTATACCAGCTAGTTACTCTACAGGATATCCAGAGGAGGCCAAGATGGAGGTTTTAATTGAGGCATTCCCTTTTTCAGAGCCTACTTGTCAAAAAATAAATTCTCAATGGAGAATTTTGGCTGAAGAAGCAAAATCATCAACAATGGAGAATATTATCAATTTCAGAAACCTGCTCTTATCAGCCCAAAGATTTCGAACCTGACTTATAATTATACTATTCACATGGAAGATAGTATAATGAAGGTGTTCACCAAGCAATATCATTTCAACATCTATACACCTTTTTTGGGCCAGATCCACAAAGACCCAAGCATTGAAGATCATTTCTATTATATCAGAGCCCATCTAGATATTAGGAGTTTTGGAGATTACCAAATACTCCCTGATCTAGATAATGAAGATTTTGATGATGATGATCTTATTGACTTGGATGACTAGAAGACAAGAGGAATCTGTTTTGCTAGCCTTTCTAGACAAAAGTTTGCTAGTACCATCTGCAATAATTTGCTTTTTGAATTATTTGTTTACTTTATGTAACTATAGTTTCTTTTTCAAAAGTAACCATGGTTTTATTTAACCATGATTTACTTTATCTTTGTATATAAACCCTTGAGTATTCAAATAAGAGGCATCGAAAAAAATTCACAAGAATCATCTCTCTATATTTCTCTTTAGTCTCTCAGGTAAAGTTTTAATTTACAATATATTTCAATAAGGTAAAGAGTCCCTCCCTTATTGATCTTATTCCTAATCTCCAATGCCATTGATCCTATTCCAGTTGGTGGCTTCTTTTAAACAACTTTGGTAAATTTATTTTTCTGCAAAATTGATTGTGAATGGTAGTTGTTAGTATGATAGGTTAAAACACTATTTATCAGAAATAGTAGTAGGTTGTTAGATTCAGAGGAGTGAAATGAATTAAAAAAAAAGTCTTTTCTTTTCTCTTTCTTCTCATCTCCAAGCTTCAAATAATCTTAGTAGGGAAAGCACAGTGACATAACTTGAGGGTTCTCATCCACTCTCAGGACAGTTTAACCTCTTGGCACTACTATGTATTTGTTTCCCCAACGGGTTATTCTGCGGCTCTTCTGATAAAATTGTAAAAATTGTACCTCCATCCCTATCTTGACTCCTTTAATCTGCATTGCCACTGCCTAGATAACTTGTGCGCACTTGAGCTTCTGTCTGCTTGCCACTCTTACCTCAAAGGGTGCAATCCTTTTCGGACGTAGCTGAAGTGTTTTGACTAATTTTGTGTTGATGAAATTATGGGTAGCTCCACTATCTATCAATACCAAAACATTCTTCCCGTTAATGGTTGCGAACAACCTCATGGCAGTAGGCTTGGTGGTTGCCCCTACTGCATGCAAGTTGATTTTGCCTTCTTTCGCTTGATCAGGGAAGTGTTCTGCCTCTGCTTCCTCCTCGCTGTCCATACAGCTTTCTTGTTCTTCCTCACTGCTTTCCTTGTGTTCTTCATCAGTTACCACTTCAATGATGCTGAACAGCCCTTTTTTGCACTTGTGGCCAACTTGCCACTTATCGTTGCACCTAAAACATAGGCCTCTTTCAATTCTCCTGTTGATTTCTTTGGTGCATAGTTTGAGAGGGTCCTTTGTTTTTAAGGGCACTGTCTTACTTGATGAGGATGCCTTACCTAATTTGTCCAAGGGTTTGATGACCTTGGTTGTGCAGCGGGTGATGCTTCTCCCATCGTTGATGAGTCTTGCCAACCGAATGCACTGAGTGAGGGAGTTTGGATCCCTCATCTTCACTTCTCGGCTTAGCCAAGGTACAAGGCCATCTAGAAAAGTGCCAATTAGTGCCCTATCTGGCCAATGTCCTACCAATTCGGCCATCCTCTCAAATTCTTCAAGGTCACTTTCTAGAGATCCCTCTTGCCTAATCTTGGCAAGCTGTCCCTTGTAATTTGTCATGCTAGACAGGGCCAAATCTGTTCACTAACTCTTGTGTGAACCTTGTCCAGCCTATCCTTCTTCCTTCTTGGCCATAGGTGGCCTTAAGCCAATGCCACCATTGATTGGCTCTCCCACATAGGTGATAGGATGCAAAATCAACCCTTTCACCTCTCTCAATACCTTGTTTCTCAAAGTAAAATTCAGCCTTGGAGATCCATTCAGCTGGATCTCCCTTCTCAAAGGTAGGGAACTCGATTTTTACCTTAGGCCGTGTGTAATGGCTTGGGCTGTCGTAGTGCCAATCCTCCCTCCTTGTGGTGCAACATGGTTCTGCCTCAGGATGATTCCACACCCTTCTTGGTTGCCATGATGTGGGCCTTCTGTCCAGCACTTCCTCATCGTCGCTATAATCATTGTAGCGATCATGGGGCAGGTGTTCGTTTGGTGAAGTATCCCTCCTACTTCCCAAACTCATGTGCCTTTTCCCCCTTTCTTGAGAGGGAAGCTGCTCCTGGTCAGACTCGTCCTCATGCACTTGGTGCTGTGTGACTTCTGATTGTAGCCTCCTAGATGTTTGTAGTAGGTGGTTGTTTCTGCCCTGCTCGGTTTGGACTTGTTTTTCGGCCACTCAGGGTGTATCTCTTTTTAATTGTTCAAGAGAATGAATGATAGATGATAGTTGGTGTTTGATATCACCTACCTGGTCATTGATCGCATTCTGGTTCCTCTCCAACGCAAGGATTCTTCTGCGGTTGGTGACTGAGAAGTCTTCCCCAGTCTGTTCTTGTGGTGCGGGTGAATGCTGCATAGATGACATGGTAACCGTGATGCCTTTCAATTGAATGGTGTCTGTGCTGATCTCTCAATGAAAGCACCAATTTGTTAGGGGTCCCGATTTTTTTCCCCAACTTTTCTACACCTTAAGGGTCAGCACACCCAAGAATGCTAACCTTGATTCTTGATTAATGAATGACAAGAATAAAAATTCGGAGAATATCTTTCTGCTCACAAATAATGGGCTGTATTTATAGTATTAGACAACCTTATCCTAATTCAACTAGTACTTAGGTTCCTTATCCACTTAGGATATGTTTTCCTAAGTCAGCAGGTTTTCTAAGACAACTAAAACATTATCAAGATAGACCTTATCCAAATGTTTCCTAATCCTACTAGGATTCTTGATCTTTCTTGAATTTCTACTTAGACTAGTATTCCTACTTTGACTAAATCTTTCTGTCCTTATCTTATCTCCTCTCCTACAGCTGCTGAAACTTCATCTTGCTGTTTCCTTCTAGGATTAGGACTTCCATAGGGCATGTCCTTCCATTCCAAGACTCTCTTTGAGTGATCATCTTGTTGAAGTCAAATCTGCCATGATGTCCTGCTGCTGTTGGAGTTATTCATGCCATCAAGAGAATATTCTCAACCATGTAGAAAAATACCAAGTGGAAGATGATCAAGGTTTCATGGAAGAACATGAGAAGCAAAATGTAGTAGAAGTGTTAGTCCATACCATAGGAATGCACTTCATCGGTAACACTCAAGAAGAACTTCAAGCTCAAAAATAGTTTTGACCAATGTTAGGTGTCCAACCCTAGGAGACTTCCATTGGTACAAAGATGTGTTTGTTATACATATCTTCCAATGACAAGATTGTAACACTTCTTTCTGGAAAGAAAGATTTGTTGCAGGATTGCCCAAATTCTTTAGTGACAGAATTCTCAAAAAGTTAGTTGAATTCACAGGAGGTGCTTCAATCCCATGGAATTCAATAACTTATGGTCAACTCTTTACATTTGTCAAAAAAGAAGGTTTAGCCTCTGTCAAGAATAAAAGGAAAAATAGAAAACTGATAGGTTTTCTTTCAATCAAGTGGGAAATTTCTGTGCCCAATATGGATATGACAACATCCAGGCTCCATCCTGTAGAAAGAAATTTAGGCCCAAACAAATTTCTTACTACACCAAGCCAAGGAAACAAAAGGCCCAACATCAGGATCAATACTATTCAAGGCCCAACAAGCATAGGAAAACTTATAAGCCCAAAAACAAGGATATTGTTTGTTGGACTTGTAAGAAGCCAGGCCACACCTTAACCAATTGTAGGACCAAATCCAAGATCAATGAAATCTTTAAGGACCAAGAGGACCTTAGATCCAAATTCACTCAACTTCTTCTTAGTGAAGAATTCAGTGACCAATCATCTGAGTCTTTAGATGAACTCATTCAACAAATAGATCAAACTACTAGTGATAGTGGGTCAGCTCAAAGTTGCGATTGTTTGGAGAACATTTGTAATTGTCCACATCTTAACATGATTAGTAGAAACAAAGTTGATAAACAGTTTCTACTTGATATCATTGACAAAATAGATGACCTAGAGCTCAAAAGAAAATATTTGCTCGACCTTAGGGAAATCATTACCCGTGAACAACAGGCTAGTACTCCTGAGCCTTTGAATCTCAACAAAATCTTTGAGAAATACCCTACTCAAAATCTGTTCAAATAGGTGACCATAGAGAAGTTCAAGGAGAAGTTAAACTCCTAAAAGCCTAAATCAAAGACCTGAAAAAACAAGTCAATGATCAACAACTTCAACAGCTTCAAACCAATGTTAGGATAGAGTTATTGGAAAACTCTAGAAATATTGTCCAAACTGCAAATCAGCAAGCTGAAAGTAGTAATAGTCAACCATCCTAACCTTTACCCTTACTGGATCAACCATTAGATGATGATGGTTTTATCCATTTGATCAATAGGATTAATTTCCAAAAATGGTATGTCAATATTTCCTTACACATAGGAAATAGTTTCTCTATTAACACCACTGCATTAGTTGATTCTGGTGCAGATCAAAACTGTATTCAGAAGGAATAATTCCTACCCAATACTATGAGAAAACCAATGAACGTCTCAATAGTGCCAATGGTTCAAACCTAAATGTTAGGTACAAACTCTCCAATGCTCAAGTCTGTAATCAAAACTATTGCTTCCGTAATAGTTTTATTTTGGTCAAAAATCTTTCTCAAAATATCATTTTAGGGACCTCATTCCTAACTCAAATCTATTCATTCCAAGTAGATGATAAAGGAATCCACACTGAGGTACTGGGTATCAAAGTGTCTTTCAACTTTTTGTCTGCCATTAGTCAAAAAAAAGTTCACATGCTCCAACAAAACTCAATAATCCAACAGATCAACCTTATTCGACATAAGGAATCACATGTACAAACTTTACAAAAAGAGCTCAATCATACCAAAGTAGAAAGCCAGCTAGGGAATCCACTCATTTAGGCAAGGATTCACGAGCTTCAATCACTTTTTCAAAAAGAAATATGCTCGAACCTACCCGATGCTTTTTAGGAAAGAAAAAAACATATAGTCCAACTCCCTTATGAAAAGAATTTTCATGAGAGAGACATTTCAACCAAAGCAAGACCCATTCAAATGAATTATGACCTCCTTGAACATTGCAAAAAGGAGATCAATGATTTATCATCAAAAAATCTCATCCGTCCATCCAAGTCACCTTGGAGTTGCTCAGCCTTTTATGTCAACAAAAACTCAGAAATAAAACGTGGTGTCCTACACCTAGTCATAAATTACAAACCCCTCAACAAAGTGCTTCAATGGATTAGGTATCCTATTCCAAACAAAAGAGACTTGCTCAATATATTATCTAATTCCATCATATTTTCTAAATTTGACATGAAATCATGATTTTGGCAAATCCAGATTAATGCCCAAGACCAGTATAAAATAACTTTTGCTGTACCCTTTGGACATTACGAATGGAATTCATAACCCATATTATGAAGGATATTCTTAACCCATATTCTCAATTTTCAATAGTTTACATAGATGATGTCCTCATCTTTTCAAAATCCATTGATCAATATTTCAAACATTTACGAATTTTCTTTAGAGTAATCAAACAAAATGGTTTAGTAGTTTCCGCTACTAAGATGAAATTATTTCAAACTATGGTTAGGTTTCTAGGTCATGAAATTTACAAAGGTATGGTTCAACCTATAAATAGATCAATAGAATTTGCTTCAAAAATTTCCAGATGAGATCAAGGATAGAACCCAATTACAGAGATTTTTAGGGTCTCTTAATTATGTAGCTGATTTCTTTCCAAATCTTATAACTGTCTGTCAACTACTGTTTAATAGACTTAGGAAAAATCCACCTGCATGGTCTGATCAACATACCCATGTAGTCAAAATGATCAAAGATAAAGTCAAAATTACCCTTGCTTGGCCTGCCTAACCCTAGTGCTAGTCTGATCGTAGAGATAAATGCCTCAGAGATAGGATATGGTGGGATACTCAAACAGAGATTAGATGGCTCAACCAAAGAATCAATAGTTAGATATCATTTAGGTATTTGGCTCAGTGCTCAAAAAAAAACTATTCAACTATAAAAAAAGAAATTTTATAAATTATTTTATGCGTCATGAAATTTCAGATGATTTGTTCAACAAAACTTTTCTTTTATGGATTGATTGCAAGTTTGCAAAAGAAGTTTTGGAAAAAGATGTCAAGAATCTTGTGTCAAAACAAATTTTTGCCAGATGGCAAGCAATTTATCAAATTTTGATTTCTCAATTGCCTATATAAAGGGAGAGGAGAATTCCTTACTAGACTATCTTACAAGAGAATTCTTACAAGGGAAGCAAGAGTGATCAAACACTTCAAAACACTAAGTGACTTGAAATTAGTCTTACCCTCTTCTTCTGGTCAAACTCTTTCAAAACCTTCTTTTTCAAATACCCAACATTATCCACAAAACCTTTGAAAACATCATACACCTAGATCCTTCAGTTTTAACCTTCATTGCTCAATTCGATGACCATCAAATCACTTTCAACTTTGCTCATCCTATCAACTACATCAAAATTGTGCTTGACTACTTCTAGTCCATTCCAGAACTAAGGTTATTCATGAGAAGGCTATCTATAAGATAGTATACAATCAAGAATCCATTGGGAATTTTTGTACTCTTAAGGGTACAATACATTATTCACCGACGGATTAGAATGAGATCAACTACTATATCAACAGCTATGATCAAAATATTTAAGTATGATGTATAGTAAGCTTTATTATTAGCATTATAGTTTTAAACAATAATCTTAGCATCAAGGCCACAAAACAAAGTAGACAATTTTCTACGATTACAAGTTTTGAAGATCAGAAAGGTAATAGGTTAAAATCTGTATATGCGTTGGTAAGTCTTAAGGTGTTCCTGGCAGTAAGACTCGAGGGAGGCAGTGAGACCGTTGGTAAGCCAAGCGTTCCATGATCAAGTGAAGACAATTCTTCTTTCGGCGAAGAATCATGATCAGGCCACTCCAAATTACTTTTTGACGGAAAAGTAAAGCTGTCCCGAAGAAGCTCCAGCTCTCTAACTTTTGTAAAAGTACAAGCTCAATTATTGTAATAGTATTCAATCTAGCTTTAGGATTTGTATAAATTAGAGTTCAAAATTTAATTGCTCGGGGAGGCAAAATTTGAAACAACTCTTTGAGAACTAAGCACGAGTTTGGTACTTTTTCAAGATTTCAATAAAATTATTTTTAAATAATTCTATTTTCCAAAATTAATCAATTTAATTTCAATTTTCAGTTTCAATACTTATTTTCAATTTTCATAATCAATCTTTAATTTTCAAAATCAATATTCAAATTTCAATCCCTTCTAGAAGACTATTGATTAATCCATATTGGGCACAGAAATTTCCCACAGCTTAATTGAAGCAAAACCTATCAATTTTTCATTTTTTCTTTGTTCTTGACAGGGGGCTAAATCTTCTTTTTTGACAAATGCAAAGAGTTGACCATAAGTTATTAAATTCCATGAGATTAAAGCACCTCACATGAATTCAACTAACTTTTTGAGAATTTTGTAACTAAAGAATTTGGGTAATCTTGCAACAAATCTTTCTTTCCAAAAGGAAGCATTAGATACCAAAACATCCCCGCAGGTGCGGCAGAGGCTTTGGGCGCGTTTGGCAGTGCGAGGGACGAAATTCCAGGAGGGACCGGAACATTCCTGTGGGCTTGGCAGAGTCTTCGGACGCATTTGGCAGTGCTGGTGATAAACTTCTGGGAGTGATCGGAACATTCCCACGGGCATGGCAGAGGCATCAGGCGTGTTCGGTAGTGATGGGGACAAACTTCCGGGAGTAACCAGAGAATGCCCACGGGTGTTGTAGATGCGTCAGCTGCAATCGGCAGCACACAAGATGAACTTCTAGAAGCGACCAGAACATCCCCGTGGTGCTGCAGTGGTGTCAGGCATGTTCGGCAGTGCGTGGGACAAACTTATAGGAGCAGCTTAAACACCCCCGAGGGTACGGCAACAGCATTAGACACCTTCAGCAGTGCACGGAACAAACTTACAGGAGTGACTAGAACATCCCCACTGGCACAGCAATGGTCTCGGGCATGTTGGGCAGTACATTGGATGAACTTCTAGGGGCGACCAGTACATCCCTGTGGGCACAGCAGAGGCTTCAGGTGCATTGAGCAGTGTCCAGGACGAGCTTCAGAGAGTAACTTGATTATCCCCACAGGTGTAGCAGAGACATTGGGCACATTTGGTAGCACAAGTGACAAACTTCCAGGAGCAACCCGAACATCTCCGCAGGCGTTGCAGAGGCTTTGGACACATTCAACAGTGTGCGGGACGAACTTCTGGGAGTGACTGGAACATCCCCATGAGCGTGACAGTGGCGTCGGATACGTGCCCTGCGGGCGCAGCAGAGGCTTCGAGCACATTGGGCTGTGCACGGGACGAACTTTAGGAGCGACCGGAATATCGCTGCAGGTGCAGGAGAGGCTTCAGGCGCATTTGGCAGTGCAAAGGACGAACTTCTGGGAGTGACTGGAACATCCCCGCGGTCACAGCAACAGCATCATGCATGTTCGCCAGTGCACGGGCGAACTTCTAGGAGCAACTAGATCATCTCTACAGGTGCGGCAGAAGCTACGGGCACATTGGGCAGTGTGCAGGGTGAACTTCTGAGAGCGACCGAAACATCCCTGCAGGCTCATCAAAGGCATCGAACATGTTCAGCAGTGGTTAGGACAAACTTCTGGGAGCAACCGGAAGATCTCCGCAGGTGGGGCAAAGGCATCGAGCACATTTGGCACTGCACGGAATGAACTTCCAAGAGCGACTGGAACATCCGCACTGGTGCAGCAGACATGTCAAGCAGGTTGGGTAGTGTGCTGGATGAACTTTCCAGAGTGACCAGAACATCCCTGCCGACGTGGTGGAGGCTTTGGGCGCATTCGGCAGTGCATGGAACGAACATCCAGGAGTGACCAGAACATTCCCACAGCTGCTGCAGCGGTATCGGACACATTCAGCAGTGTGCGGGATGAACTTTGTGGAGTGACCAGAACTTACCTGCAGGCACAACAGAAGCTTCAGGTGCACTGGGCAGTGCGTGGGAGGAACTTCTGAGATTGACTGGAACATCCCCACGGGAGCGGCAGAGGCTTTGGGTGCATTTGGCAATGTGCAGGATGAACTTTCGGGAGTGACTGGAAGATCTCACAGGCAGTGCAGAGGCGTCGAGTATGTTTGGCAGTGCGCGGGGACAAACTTCAAGGAGCGACCGGAACATTCCCGCTGGCACAGCAAAGGCGTCAGGCACATTGGCCAGTGCACAGGAGAACTTCCAAGTGCGGCAGGAACATCCTCATGGGCGAAGCAGAGGTGTCAGGCACATTTAGCAATGCGTGCGGCAGAAGCATCGTGTGCGTTGAATAGTGTGCGGGACGAATTTCCGGGAGCGACCGAAACATCCACATGGGCACGTTCGGCAGTGCATGAGATGAACTTCTAAGAGTGAGTGGAACATCCCTATAGGTGCGGCAGTGGCACCAGCACATTCGGTAGTGTGTGGGATGAACTTCTGGAGCAACCCGAACATTCCTGCAGAAGCGCACAGCAGAGGCGTTGGGCACATTCGGTAGTACACAGTATGAATTTCGGGAGCGACCTGAACATCCTAGCAGGTGCGCCCAAGGCTTCAGGCGCACTGGGCAGTGGGCAGGATGAACTTCGTGGAGCGGCTAGAAAAACCCCATGGGCTCTGCAGATGCATTGATTGCATTCAGCAGAGCTTGGGATGAACTTCCGGGAGTGACTGGAACATACCCGAAGGTGTGGCAGCAGTGCTAGGCACGTTCCGCAGTTTGCATGACAAACTTCCGGGAGCGACCGGAACATCCCTGCAGGCACAGCAGAGGCTTTGGGTGCATTGCACAGTATGCAGGACGAACATCCAGGAGTGAGAGGAACATGCCCTAGGCACGACTGTGGCACCAGACACGTTCTGCAGTGCATGGGATGAACTTCCGGGAGTGAGCAGAAAATCCCCGCAGGCTGGTTAGAGGCATCGGGACACATATGGCAGTGCTTGGGATGAACTTCCAGGAGTGACTGGAGCATTCCTCGGGCATGCCAGGGGCTTTGGATGGTGTACAGGATGAACTTTTGAGATTGACTGGAGCATCCCTAGGAGCACAGCAGAGGCTTTGGGTCTGTTTGGCAGTGTACAGGATGAATTTCGGGGAGCGACCAGAACAACCCTGCAGGCACGGCAGAGGTGTTAGGCTCATTTTGCAGTGCACGGGACGAACTTCCAAGAGTGGCCGGAACATGCTACTGGGCACAGCAGCAGGTCGGGCTCGTTTGGCAGTGCACAGGATGAACTTCTGGGAGCAACCGGAACATCCCTCCAGGCACCGCAGAGGCATTGGGCACATTCAGCAGTGCAAGGGACAAACTTCCTGGAGCGACCAAAACATCCCCTCAGGTGAGTCTGAGGCTTCAGGCACATTGGGCAGTGCACGGGATAAACTTCTAGAAGTGACGGGAACATCTCTGTGGGAGTGACAAAGTCTTCAGGAACTTTGGGCAGTGCACAAGATGAACTTACGGTAGTGATCAGAACATCCTTGAGGGCATGGCAGAGGTGTCAGGCACGTTTGACAGTGCACAGGAAGAACTTCTAGGAGTGACCAGAATGTCCCCACCGGCGCAGCAGAGGCGTCGGGCTCATTCAACAGTGCACGGGACGAACTTCCAGAGGCAACTAAAACATCTCCGTGGGTGTGGCAGCGGCGTGGGACACGTTCTGCAGTGCAAGGGATGAACTCCCAGGAGTGACCGCAAAATCCACGTGGGCTCAATAGAGCTATCAGACACATTCGGCAGTGCTTGGGATGAACTTCTGAGCATGACCAGATCATCCTGCAGGCGCAACAGAGGCATCGAGCACGTTTGGCAGATGCAGGATGAACTATCGAGAGCAACCAGAACATTCCCATCGGCACAGCAAAGGCATCAGCTGGATTCGGCATTGCACAGGGTGAACTTTCAGGAGCGACTAGAACATCCCTGCAGGTGCGGAAGTGGCGTCGGACACGTTCAGTAGTCTGCAGGATGAACTTCTGAGAATGACCAGAACATCCCTGCGGATGCGGCAGAGGCTTTGGGCACATTGGACAGTGCACGGGAGGAACTTCCAGGACCAACCGGACCATCCCCACAGGTGCGGTGAAGGCATCGGGCTCGTTCGGCAATCTGCAGTATGAACTTCCAGGTGCGACGAAAACTTCCCTGTAGGTGCAGCAGAGTCATTCAGCGTGTTCTGCAGTGCGCGGGATGAACTTCCGGAAGCGACTGGCATATCCCTATGGCCGCAGCAGAGTTCATCAAAAACATGGTAAGACTTCATGGCAGAGTTCATCAAAAACATGGTAAGACAGAAGTTCTGGAAGGAGCTTTTCACACAGCTCGGCAGCAACTTGGTCGCCTCATCCACCTTTCATCCACAAACAGATGGCCAAAGTGAGGTAACCAATCAAACCCTAGAGCAGTACTTAAGGTGTTTTTGCCATGACCAACAAAATGATTGGGAGAAGTACATACCATGGGCAGAACTGTGGTATAATACTACCTATCATGCGGCAATCAAGATGACACCATACCAAGCCGTATATGGAAGGTTACCCCCCGGAATGTCAAGCTCTACCATGGGGAACAGCAGCATACATGAAGTGGATGTCGCACTTCAGTCAAGAGATGATGTCTTGAAGAAACTCAAGCATGAGCTTGAGCAAGCAAGGGACCGAATGAAAAGACAAGCGGACAAAGGGAGGAAGGAAGAAGAATTTAAGGTAGGTGACCATGTCTATCATAAAATCCATCCTAGAAGGAAGATAAAGCCGGAAAGCCAACCACAGCAAAGTTGGCTAGAAAATATTTTGGACTGTATGAGGTAGTTGAGCATATTGGAGCAGTAGCTCATCGCCTAAGACTACCGTTAACCTTCAAACTACATCCGGTGTTTCACATTTCATTGTTGAGGAAGAAGATAGGAGATGTGAGACAAGTGAATGAGGGACTGCCCTGACGTTTTCAGGGAAGATCACCTTGGGCAGCAACTGAAGGAAGCCTTAGGATTTTGTATAGTAAGCTATGGCGCAATAGAAGGCCAGTATGGAGAGTACTCATATTGTGGAGTCATTCGCCCAAGGATGAAACAACATGGGAAGACTATGATGATATCCAGCAACGGTTCCCTAATTTCCACCTTGAGGACAAGGTGAGTCTTCAAGAAAGGGAGGGATTGTTGAGGACCTTAGGAGGAAAAGGGAGCGTGAGCGGCATAGGAGGATGCAAGAGAGGCGCCAAGCAGCAAGAGAGGCAGCTACGGGCCAGAACGTACGTGCAACAAGCTTGCACACGGCATGCAGTAAAGCACGGCCAGGTTTTGACTTTATCCTAATTGACCAAGGACATCCAAGCCAAGAAGGACTCCAGCATCAGCAGGATACGCATGGTGCAATTCAAGCAGGAGAAGGATGTGTACGGCATGAAGAACTCCAGCAGCAGCAGGACGTCATGAAGGGTTTAACTTCAACAAGTTGTTCACGTCAAGAAGAAGTCTTGGGATAGAAGGACATGCCATAAGGAAGTCCTAATCTTAGAAGGAAGCAACAAGATAAAGACCAGCAGCTGTAGGAGATAAGACAAGGATAAAGAAGTTTAGTCAAAATAGGATTAGTCAATCAAGAAGACCAAGAATCCTAGTAGAATTAGGAAACATGGATAAGGTCTATCTTGATAAGATTCTAGTTGTCTTAGGAAATCTTGTTGACTTAGGAAAACTTGTCCTAAGTGGATAAGGAACTTAAGTACTAGTTAAATTAGGAAAGGGCTGTCCAATACTATAAATACAACCCATTATTTGTTAGCATGGACATATGCTCCGAATTTGTAAGCTTTTATTCATTAATCATGAATCAAGCTTTGGCATTCTTGCTTATATTCTTGTTTATATTTCGGTTATCTTTTAAGAGTTGTCTTGAGATAACTTGGGCTTAAGACAAGGTGAAGAGTTCTCTTCCTTGCTTAAGAGCTTAGGTTGAAGTCAAGAGTTGTCTTCTTCAACCCTTTCTACACCTCATTTTTCAAAATAGAATTCAGCTTTGGAGATCCATTCGGTTGGATCTCCCTTTCTCAAAGGTAGGGAATTCGATTTTTACCTTTGGTTGGGTGTAGTGCTTGGGCTGTCGTAGTGCTGCCATTCTTCTCTCCTATTTGTCTGCCAAGTTCTGCCTCATGATGACTCTGCATTCTCCTTGGCTGCCATACTGCTGGCCTTCAATCCAAGACCTCATCGTCGCTGTATTCATCATAGGGGTCATGGGGCTGGTGCAAATTCGGTGGCACCTCCCTTCTGCACCCTAGACTCATGTGCACTCTCCCCCTTTCTTGAGAGGGAAGCTGCACATGGTCAAAATCTTCCTCCTGCTCATGGTGCCGTGAGATCTTTCGAATGCAGCCTTCTAGGTTGCTGTGGCAGTATGCTGCTCCTGGCTTTCTCAGTTTTGACTTGTTTTCCAGCCACTCGTGGTGTGTCTCTCTTCAATTGCTCAAGAGAATGGATGATAGAAGATAATTGATGTTTGATATCACTTACCTGGTCATTGAGTAAGCGTCGGTTCCTCTCTAAGGTCAGAATTCTTCCAAAGTCCTCCTTAGTTCGCTGTTGTAGTGAGGGTGAATGCTGCCTTGATGACATGGTGACCTTGCTGTCCTCTCAACTGGATGGTATTTCTGCTGCTGTCTCAACTAGAGCACTAATTTGTAGGGTGATTGTGCTTCCTCTCAACTGGTGGTTGTGCTGATCTCTCAACGAAAGCACCAATTTGTTGGGGTCCCGATTTTTTTCCCCAACTTTTCTACACCTTAGGGGTCAGCACGCCTACTGGAATCCTTCCTAACTTGCTGTCCCGTTTGATTCTTGAGTTCTTTTCTTATTTTATATCCCCTAAGCTGTCCTTCGGGTTAACTAATATATATAAAGATATGTTGGATAGGCAAGACAACTCTTAAACCTATCACAACTTGCCTTGGTTGAAGAAGACAACTCTTAACTTCAACCTTAGCTCTTAAGCAAGGAAGACAACTCTTAACCTTAACTTAAGCCCAAGTTATCTCAAGACAACTCTTAAAAGATAACCGAAAATATAAACAAGAATGTGAGCAAGAATGCTTACCTTTGATTCTTGATTAATGAATGAGAAAATAACAAAATTCGTAGCTTATGTCCTCCTCACAAATAATGGGCTGTATTTATAGTCCTAAGACAGCCTTATCCTAATTTAACTAGTACTTAGGTTCCTTATCCACTTAGGATATGTTTTCCTAAGTCAACAAGCTTTTCTAAGTCAAATAAAACATTATCAAGATAGACCTTATCCTTTGTGTCCTAATCCTACTAGGATTCTTGGTCTTTCTTGAATTCCTACTTAGACTAGAATTCCTACTTTATCTTGTTTTCTACAGCAGCTGACTTCCTCTTGCTTATCCTTCTAGGACTAGGACTCTCAATAAGTATCCTTCTGCCCTTAGAATTCTTCTTGTCGCGACTATCCTATTGCTACTGGAACTCATCATGCATGTCCTACTGCTGATAGAACTCTTCTTGGCATAGATGTCCTGCTGCTGCTGGAATTCTCCTTGGCATGGACGTCCTGCTGCTGCTGGAATTCTCCTTGGCATGGATATCCTGCTGCTGCTGGAACTCTGCTTGGCATAGATTTCCTTCATTAATTAGGATTAAGTCAAATACTGGTTGGGCTTCACTGCTGGGCTGCATACTTTCTGTTGCCATTCTTGTTATGCACATTTTCTGGCCCATGCTCTCCTTTGTCTGCCCCATTTTCTGCCCATTGCCTTTCCTGCATACTTAGGTTCTCAACACGAATGGGCCCGACGCCGCTGCCACGCCCACAGAGATGTTCTGGTCGCTCGCCATAGTTCGTCCCTGCACACTGTTGATTATGTCCAACCCATCTGCTGAGCCTGCGGGGCTTTTCCGGTCACTACCGAAAGTTTGTTCCGCACACTGCCGAATGTGCTGGACACCTTTGCCGCACCCACAGGGATGTTCCAGTCGCTCCCAGAAGTTCCTCCTGTGCACTGCCGAATGTGCCTGATGCCTCAGCCGTACCTGCAAGGATGTTCCAGTGCCTCGCAGAAGTTCATACCATGCACTGCCTAACACAACCAAAGCTTCCCGCCTGTGGGGATGTCTCGTTGCTGCCGGTAGTTCGTACCATGCACTGCCTAATGCAACTAAAGCTTCTGCCATGCCTGCAGGATGTTCTGGTCACTCCTATTAGTTCATCCCATGCACTGCCGAACATGTCCGACGACGCTGCCGTGCCCGGGGGAATGTTGAGGTCACTCTGGCAGTTTGTTCCATGCACTGCCGAACATGCCCGATGCCTCTGTCGCACCCGCTGCAATGTTCTGATCGCTCCCGGAAGTTTGTTCCGTGTGCTGACGAATGTGCCCGATGCCACTGCTGTGCTTGCTGGGATGTTCTAGTTGCTCCAGGAAGTTTGCCCGCACCCGGCAGATCACGGCCGACACCTCAAGCACACCCTTGGGGATGTTCCGGTCACTCCCAGAAGTTTATTCCACACACTGCTAAATAAGCCCAATGCCTCTGCCGTGCCAACTGTGATGCTCCAGTTGCTCCCGAAAGTTTGTCCCATGCACTGTTCAATGTGCCCGAAGCCTCTACTGCTGCACCCATGGGGATGTTCGGGTGTCTCCCAGAAGATCGTCCCGTGTAGTGCTGAATGGGCCTGACACCTCTGCCATGCCTGTGGGGATGTTCTGGTTGTTCCCGGAAGTTTGTCCCTCACACTGCCGAAAGCGCCCAACGTCTCAGCCATGCCCGTAGGCATGTTCTGGTCACTTTCAGAAGTTCATCCCATGCACTGCCAACTCCCCGAAGCCTCTGTTGTGCCACGGGGATGTGCTGGTCACTCCCGGAAGTTCGTCCTGCACACTGCCGAATGTGTCCAATGCCGCTGCCGCGCCCGCAGCGATGTTCTGGTGGCTCCCGGAAGTTCGTCCTGCATACTGCCTAACAGCAAATGACACTGCCGCTGCACCCTGGGGATGTTCCAGTCGCTCCTGGAAGTTCGTCCCATGCACTGCCGAACTGTTGAAAACCTAAGTATGCAGGAAATGCAACAGACAGAATATGAGGCAGCAAAGGAGAGCATGGGCCAGAAAATGTGCACAACAAGCATGGCAACAGAAAATGTGCAGCCCAGCAGTGAAGCCTGGCCAGTATTTGACTTAATCCTAATCAATGAAGGACATTCCTGCCAACAGGAGTTCCAGCAGAAAAAGGATATTCCCATCAAGAAGAACTCCAGCAGCAGCAGAACATCCATGTCAAGAAGAGTTCCAGCAGTAGGAGGACATCTATGCCAAGCAGAGTTCCAGCAGCAGTAGGACATCCATGCCAAGAAGAGTTCTATCAGCAGCAGGACACTCATGATGAGTTCAAGTAGCAATAGGATAGTCGCGACAAGAAGAATTCTAAGGGCAGAAGGATATGCATTCAGAGTCCTAGTCCTAGAAGGATTAGGCAAAGAGGAAGTGCCACCGCTGTAAAATACAAGATAAGGTAGGAATTCTAGTCTAGGAAGAAATTCAAGAAAGACCAAGAATCCTAGTAGAATTAGGAAACAATGGGATAAGGTCTATCTTGATAATGTTTTAGTTGACTTAGAAAAGCTTGTTGACTTAGGAAAACATATCCTAAGTGGATAAGGAACCTAAGTACTAGTTGAATTAGGATAAGGCTGTCTTAGGACTATAAATACAGCCCATTATTTGTGAGAAGGACATATGCTACGAATTTTGTATATTTCTCATTCATTAATCAAGAATCAAAGGTAAGCATTCTTGCTCCATTCTTGTTTATTTTTCGTTATCTTTTAAGAGTTGTCTTGAGATAACTTGGGCTTAAGTCAAGGTTAAGAGTTGTCTTCCTTGCTTAAGAGCTAAGGTTGAAGTTAAGAGTTGTCTTCTTCAACCAAGGCAAGTTGTGATAGGTTTAAGAGTTGTCTTGCCTATCCAACATATCTTTATATATATTAGTTAACCCGAAGGACAGCTTAGGGGACATAAATATAAGAAAAGAACTCAAGAATCAAACGGGACAGCAAGTTAGGAAGGATTCCAGTAGGCGTGCTGACCCCTAAGGTGTAGAAAAGTTGGGAAAAAAATTGTGACCCCAACACGAACATGTTTGATGCCTCTACCGTGCCCACGAGGATGTTCTATTCCCTCCTGGAAGTTCATCCCGTGCACTGCCGAACGTGCCCGACTCCATTGCCATGCCCACAGGGATGTTCCAGTCGCTCCTAGAAGTTCATCTCACGCACTGCCGAATGTGCTCGAAGCATCTGCCATGCCCATGGAGATGTTCCGATCACTCTCAGAAGTTTGTCCTGTGCACTTCAAAACACAGCTGAAGCTGCTGTTGCGCCCACGAGGATGTTCTGGTAACTCTCGGAAGTTCGCCCAGTGCACTGCCAAATGTGGCCGATGCCTCTATCATGCCTGTGGGGCTGTTTCAGTTGCTCCTGGAAGCTCCTCCCATGTACTGCTTAATGCGCCTGAAGCCTCTTCTGCAACAGTGGAGATTTTCCAGTAGCTCCTGGAAGTTTGTCCAATGCACTGCCAAATGTGCCCAACGCCTCTACCATGCCTGCGGGGATGTTTCGGTTGCTCTCAGATCTTTGTGCAGTGCAATGCCCAACGCGCTCGAAACCTCTGTCATGCCCGCAGGGATGTTCTGGTGGCTACCGGAAATTCATCCCATGCGATGCCCAATGCACCCGAAGCCTCTGCAATGCCCGCGGGGATGCTTTGGTCGCTCCTGGAAGTTCATCCTGCACACTGCCAAACATGTTCAATGCTGCTACTGTGCCCAGGGGATGTTCAGGTCAGTCTCCTAAGTTCGTCTTGCATGCTGCCCAACTTGCCCGCAGCCTCTGCTGAGCCGCAGCGATGTTCCAGTCGCTCCTGGATGTTCATGTCGTGCACTGCCCAACACACTCAAAGCCACTGCCACACCAACGAGGATGTTCCAGTCACTATTAGAAGTTCATCCCGCGCACTCCTGACCGTTCTGCCAAACGCGCTCTGCCAAACATGTCCCACACTGCTGCCACACCCGCGACAATGTAGCGGTCACACCCAGAAGTTTGTCCTGTGCAGTAACAAACATGCCTGACCCCTCTGCCACACCCACAGTGATGTTCCATTCATTCCCAGAAGTTCATCCCGTGCACTGCTGAATGCGCCCGGAGCTCTGCCGGGCCGCTGGGATTTTTTGGTCGCTTCAGGAAGTTGGTCCTGCACATTGCCCAACTGCTGTGGACCTTAGGAGGCAAAGGGAGCATGGCAAATGCACGCGAGGCACCAAGCAACAGGCCAGAAAGTGCACGCAACAAGCTTGCACCCAGCATGCAGTGAAGCACGGGCAGGTTCTGACTCTGTCCTAATTAACTGCAGAAATCCAAGCCAAGAAGAACACCAGCATTGGCAGGACACAATGCACGAGCAGGAGAAGGACATGGGCGGCATGAAGAAATTCAGTAGCAGCAGGACGACATGGCAGGTTTGACTTCAACAAGATAATCACTTCAAAGAGAGAGTCTTGGAATGGAAGGACACACCATATGGAAGTCCTAATCCTAGAAGGAAACAGCAAGATAAAGATCAGCAGCTGTAGGAGAGGAGATAAGATAAGGACAGAAAGATTTAGTCAAAGTAGAAATTCTAGTCTAAGTAGGAAATGAAGACAGACCAAGAATCCTAGTAGGATTAGGAAACATTGGGATAAGGTCTATCTTGATAATGTTTTATTTGTGTTAGAAAACTTTGTTGACTTAGGAAAACATATCCTAAGTGGATAAGGAACCTAAGTACTAGTTGAATCAGGATAAGGCTGTCTAAATACTATAAATACAGCCCATTATTTGTGAGCAAAAGATATGCTTCGAATTTTGTATATTTCTCATTCATTAATCAAGAATCAAGGTTAGCATTCTTGCTTCCATTCTTGTTTATATTTCGGTTATCTTTTAAGAGTTGTCTTGAGATAACTTGGGCTTAAGACAAGGTGAAGAGTTGTCTTCCTTGCTTAAGAGCTTAGGTTGAAGTTAAGAGTTGTCTTCTTCAACCAAGGCAAGTTGTGATAGGTTTAAGAGTTGTCTTGCCTATCCAACATATCTTTTATTCATTAGTTAACCCGAAGGACAGCTTAGGGTATGTAAATCTAAGAAAAGAACTCAAGAATCAAACCGGACAGCTAGTTAGGAGAGGTTTTAGTAGTTGTACTGACCCCTAAGGTGTAGAAAAGTTGGGGAAAAAAATCACAACCCCAACACCAATGTGTCCAACGCTGCTACGACACCTGCAAGGATGTTCTGGTTGCTCCTACAAGTTCGTACCGAACACTGCCGAACGTGCCTAATGCCTCTGCCACACCTTCAGGGATGTTCTTGTCGCTCCCAAAAGTTCGTCCCGAGCACTGCTGAATGCGCCTGACGCCTCTACCGTGGCCGCGGGGATGTTCCAGCTGCTCTTGGACAGTTCCTTCTGCTCGCTGCCCTCTGTTGTGCCCATGGGGATGTTCCAGTTGATCTCGGAAGTTCCTCCCGTGCACTGCCGAGCGTGACTGATGCCTCCGCCGCACCCGTAGGGATGTTCCAGTGGCTCCCAGAAATTCGTCTCATGCACTGCCCAATGCACCCGAAGCCTCTAACATGCCCGCGGGGATGCTCTAGTCGCTACCGGAAGTTCATCCTTTGCACTGCTAAATGTGTCCAATGCTGCTACTGTGACCGTGGGGATGTTTAGGTTGGTCTCCTCAGTTCATCCCGCATGCTGCCTAACATGCCCAAAGCCTCTGCTGCACCCACGGTAATGTTCTGGTCACTCCTGGAAGTTCATCCCATACACTGCCAAATGCACTTGACACCTATGTTGCACCCACATGGATATTCCAGTCATTCCTGGAAGTTCTTCCTGCACATTGTTGCACTGTTGGGGTCCCGATTTCTTGTCCTAACTTTTCTACATCTTAGGGTTAGCACGACTTCTAAAACTTCTCCTAACTTGCTGTCCCATTTGATCCTTGAGTTCTTTTCTTTGGTTCTTGTCCCCTCAGCTGTCCTCTCAGGATTAACTAATATATAAAAGGATATGTTGGATAGGCAAGACAACTCTTAAACCTATCACAACTTGCCTTGGTTGAAGAAGACAACTCTTGACTTCAACCTAAGCTCTTAAGCAAGGAAGAGAACTCTTCACCTTGTCTTAAGCCCAAGTTATCTCAAGACAACTCTCAAAAGATAACCGAAATATAAACAAGAATATAAGCAAGAATGCCAAAGCTTGATTCATGATTAATGAATAAAAACTTACAAATTCGGAGCGTATGTCTATGCTAACAAATAATGGGTTGTATTTATAGTATTGGACAGCCTTTTCCTAATTTAACTAGTACTTAAGTTCCTTATCCACTTAGGACAAGTTTTCCTAAGTCAACAAGATTTCCTAAGACAACTAGAATCTTATCAAGATAGACCTTATCCAAATGTTTCCTAATTCTACTAGGATTCTTGGTCTTCTTGATTGACTAATTCCTATTTTGACTAAACTTCTTTATCCTTGTCTTATCTCCTACAGCTGCTGGTCTTTATCTTGTTGTTTCCTTCTAAGATTAGGACTTCCTTATGGCGTGTCCTTCTGTCCCAAGACTTCTTCTTGATGTGAACAACTTGTTGAAGGTAAACCCTTCATGACGTCCTACTGCTGCTGGAGTTCTTCATGCCGTACACATCCTTCTCCTGCTTGAATTACACCATGCGTATCCTGCTGATGCTGGAGTCCTTCTTGGCTTGGATGTCCTTGGTCAATTAGGATAAGGTCAGAACCTGGCCGTGCTTTACTGCATGCCATGTGCAAGCTTGTTGCATGTACGTTCTGGCCAGTAGCTGCCTCTCTTGCTGTTTGGCGCCTCTCTTGCCTATGCCGCTCACGCTCCCTTTTCCTCCTAAGGTCCTCAACAATCCCCCTTTCTTGAAGACTCACCTTGTCCTCAAGGTGGAAATTAGGGAACCATTGCTGGATATCATCATAGTCTTCCCATGTTGCTTCATCCTTGGGCGAATGACTCCACAATATGAGTACTCTCCATACTGGCCTTCTATTGCACCATAGCTTACTATACAAAATCCTAAAGGCTTCCTTCGGTTGCTGCCCAAGGTGATCTTCCCTGAAAAACGTCGGGCAGTCCCTCATTCACTTGTCTCACATCTCCTATCTTCTTCCTCAACAATGAAAATGTGAAACACTGGATGTAGTTTGAAGGTTAACTGGTAGTCTTAGGCGATGAGCTACTGCTCCAATATGCTCAACTACCTCATACGAGTCCAAAATATTTTCTAGCCAACTTTGTTCTAGTTGGCTTTCTGGCCTTTATCTTCCTTCTAGGATGGATTTTATGATAGACATAGTCACCTACCTTAAATTCTTCTTCCTTCCTCCCTTTGTCCACTTGTCTTTTCATTTTGGTCCCTTGCTTGCTCAAGCTCATGCTTGAGTTTCTTCAAGACATCATCTCTTGACTGAAGTGCGACATCCACTTCATGTATGCTGCTGTTCCCCATGGTAGAGCTTGACATTCCGGGGGGTAACCTTCCATATACGGCTTGGTATGGTGTCATCTTGATTGCCGCATGATAGGTAGTATTATACCACAGTTCTGCCCATGGTATGTACTTCTCCCAATCATTTTGTTGATCATGGCAAAAACACCTTAAGTACTGCTCTAGGGTTTGATTGGTTACCTCACTTTGGCCATCTGTTTGTGGATGAAAGGTGGATGAGGCGACCAAGTTGCTGCTGAGCTGTGTGAAAAGCTCCTTCCAGAACTTGCTCATGAAAATAGTATCTCTATCGGACAGCAATGTCTGTGGTATGCCATGAAGTCTTACCACATTTTTTATGAACTCTGCTGCGCCCACATGGGATATGCCAGTCACTCCCGAAAGTTCATCCCACGCACTGCAGAACACACTGAATGACTGCTGTGCCTACAGGGAAGTTTCGGTCGCACCTGGAAGTTCATACTGCAGATTGCCGAATGAGCCCGATGCCTTCGCCGCACCTGTGGGGATGGTTCGGTTGGTCCTGGAAGTTTATCCCGCACACTGCCCAATGTGCCCAAGCCTCTGCTGCATCTGCAGGGATGTTATGGTCATTCTTGGAAGTTCATCCTGCAGACTAGTGAATGTATCTGACGCCGTTGCCGCACCTGCAGGGATGTTTTGGTCGCTCCCTAAAGTTCATCCCGTGCAATGCCGAATCCAGTTGATGCCTCTGCTGTGCCTGTGGGAATGTTCTGGTTGCTCCCGATAGTTCATCCTGTGTGCTGCCAAACATGCCTGATGCCTCTGCCGCGCCTGCAGGGATGATCTGGTCATGCCCAGAAGTTCATCCCAAGCACTGCCAAACATGTCCGATACCTCTATTGAGCCCACGTGGACTTTAAGGTCACTCCTGGGAGTTAATCCCTTGCACTGCAGAATGCGTCCCATGCTACTGCAACACCCACAGAGATGTTTTAGTTGCTTCTGAAAGTTCGTCCCGTGCACTGTCAAATGCGCCTGATGCCTCTGCTGCGCTGGCAGGGACATTCTGGTCACTCCTGGAAGTTCATCCGTGCACTGCCAAACGTGCCCAACGCCTCTGTCGCGCCCTCAGGGATGTTCTGGTCACTGTCGAAAGTTCATCCCATGCACTGCCCAACGTGCCTGAAGACTTTGCCACTCCCGCAGAGATGTTCCTGTCGCTTCTAGAAGTTTATCCCGTGCACTGCCCAATGCGTCCAAAGCCTCAGACTCGCCTGAGGGGATGTTCTGGTTGTTCCAGGAAGTTTGTCCCGTGCACTGCCGAATGCGCCCAACGCCTCTGCGATGCCTGGAGGGATGTTCCGGTCACTCCCGAAAGTTCATCCCATGCACTGCCAAATGAGCCTGACCCATTGCTGTGTCCAGTGGGATGTTCTAGTCACTCTCGGAAGTTCATCCCGCACACTGCCAAATGAGCCTGACACCTCTGCTGTCCCTGCCAGGATGTTCTGGTCACTCCTCAAAATTCATCCCATCCACTGCCAAACAGACCCAAAGCCTCTGCTGTGCTCCCAGGGATGCTCTGGTCAATCCCGAAAGTTCATCCTGTGCACTGCCCTAACACGCCCAAAGCCCCTGGCATGCCCAGGGGAATGTTCTGGCTGCTCCCGGAAGTTCATCCTGAGCACTGCCGAACGCGTCCGATGCCTCTGCCATGCTCGTGAGGATGTTCTAGTCGCTCCTGGAACTTCATCCCAATCTCTGCTGAATGCGTCCGATGTATCTGCTGAGCCTGTGTGGATTTTTCGGGCGCTCCCTGAAGTTTGCCCCGCATGCTGCCCAACATGCTGGAAGCCTCTGCCACTTTCGGAAGTTTGTCCTGTGCACTACCCAACGCGCCCGAAGCCTCTGCCACATCTGCGGGGAAGTTTTGCTTGCTCCATGAAGTTCATCCCATACACTGCCAAACGTTCCCAACACCACAGCCGTGCCTGTGGGGCTGTTCCAGTTGCTCCCAGAAGTTCGTCCCACGCAATGCTGAACGAGACCGAAACCTCCACTGCCCCCACGGGGATGTTCTGGCTGCTCCCAGAAGTTTATCCTGTGCACTGCCAGACACACCTGACTACTCTGCCGTGCCCGCGGCCATGCTGCGGTCACTCCTGGAAGTTCGTTCCCCACACTGCCCAACGTGTCCTACACCGCAGCCATGCATGCAGGGATGTTCCGATTGCTCCCAGAAGTTCATCCCGCACACTGCCAAACATGCCCAATGCCTCTTCCGCGCCTGCAGGGATGTTCTGGTCACTTCCAGAAGTTTGTCCCATGCACTGCCCAATGTGCCTGAAGTCTCCGCCACGCCAGCAGGGAAGTTCCAGTCACTCTTGGATGTTCGTACCGCACACCGCCGAATGTGCCCGATGCCTCTACCATGCCTACAGGGATGTTTTGGTCACTCTTGAAAGTTTATCCCGCGCACTGCCCAACACGCCTAAAGCCTTTGGCACACCCGTGGGGATGTTTCGGTTATCCTGGAAGTTCATCCCAAGCACTGCCCAACGTATCCAAGCCACTGCCTTGCCTGCATGTGTGTTCCGGTCACTCTTGGAAGTTTGTCCCACGCACAGCACACTGCCAAGGCAGAAAGAGGGACAAAAGTGGCATAGGATGATTCCGGTCACTCAGGGAAGTTTGTCCTGTGCACTGACCAATGCACCCGATGCCGCTGCTACACCAGCGGGGATGCTCCGGTTGCTCTTGGAAGTTCATCCTGCGCACTGCTGAATGTGTTCGACGCTGCTGCTGCGCCCATGGGAATGTTTCTGGTCGCTCTTGGAAGTTTGTCCCGCACACTGTCAAATTGTTGAGAACCTAAGTATGAAGGAAAGGCAATGGGCAGAAAATGGGGCGACAAAGGAGAGCATGGGCCAGAAAATGTGCATAACAAGAGTAGCAACAGAAAGTATGCAGCCCAGCAGTAAAGCCCAACCAGTATTTGACTTAATGCTAATTAATGTAGGACACTCATGATGAGTTCCAGTAGCAATAGGATAAGCGCGACAAGAAGAATTCTAAGGGCAGAATGATATGCATTCAAAGTCCTAGTCCTAGAAGGATAAGCCAAGAGGAAGTCCAGCTGCTGTAGAAAACAAGATAAAGTAGGAATTCTAGTCTAGGTAGAAATTCAAGAAAGACCAAGAATCCTAGTAGGATTAAGACACAAAGGATATGGTCTATCTTGATAATGTTTTATTTGACTTAGAAAAGCTTGTTGACTTAGGAAAACATATCCTAAGTGGATAAGGAACCTAAGTACTAGTTAAATTAGGATAAGGCTGTCTTAGGACTATAAATACAGCCCATTATTTGTGAGGAGCTCATAAGCTACGAATTTTGTTATTTTCTCATTCATTAATCAAGAATCAAAGGTAAGCATTCTTGCTTCTATTCTTGTTTATATTTCGGTTATCTTTTAAGAGTTGTCTTGAGATAACTTGGGCTTAAGTCAAGGTTAAGAGTTGTCTTCCTTGCTTAAGAGCTAAGGTTGAAGTTAAGAGTTGTCTTCTTCAACCAAGGCAAGTTGTGATAGGTTTAAGAGTTGTCTTGCCTATCCAACATATCTTTGTATATATTAATTAACCCGAAGGACAGCTTAGGGGATATAAAATAAGAAAAGAACTCAAGAATCAAACGGGACAGCAAGTTAGGAAGGATTCCAGTAGGCGTGCTGACCCCTAAGGTGTAGAAAAGTTGGGAAAAAAATCGGGACCCCAACACAAATGCACACCTCGTTGTGCCAGTGGGATGTTCTGGTAGCTCCTGGAAGTTCATCTCGTGTACTGCCCAACGTGCCTGACACCTCTGCTGTGCCTGCGGGCATGTTCCGGTCACTCCTAGACGTTCGTCCCGCACACTTCTGGATGTGCCCGACGGCAATGTCAAACCCGCGGGGATGTTCCAGTTGCTCCCAGATGTTGATCCCAAGCGCTTTCGAATGCATCCGATGCCTCTGCCAAGCCTGCAGGAAGTTTCAGGTCACTCCCAGAAGTTCATCCTGTGTACTGCCAAACGGGCATGAAGTCTTTGCTGCATCCACTGGGATGTTCAATCGCTCCAGGAAGTCCCTCCTGTGAACTTCCAAATGCATCCGAACCCTCTATAGCACCCATAAGGATAATCCGGTCACTCTAGGAAGTTCGTCCCGTGCATTGCCAAACATGTCCGAAGCCGCTGCTGTGCCCGTGGGGATGTTTTGGTTGCTCCTAGAAGTTCACCCTGAGCCTTTTGGAACTCGTCCAACACCTCTACCAAGCTCACTCCCAAAAGTTTGTCCCGCGCACTCCCAATGCGCCCGAAGCCTTGGCATGGCTTCCCTCAGGTGCGCCCGAAGCCTTATTGAGAAATCATCACGTTCAACATCAAATTGAAGAGGCAGCACATCACCATGTCATTCAGGCAGTATTCACCCTCACCACAACAGCAAACTAACAAGGACTTTGGAAGAATCCTAGCCTTGGAGAGGGAACAACGCACCATACATGACTAGGTAGGTGATATCAAACACCAACTATCATCTATCATTCATTCTCTTGAAAAATTGAAGAGAGACACACCACGAGTGGCTGGAAAACAAGTCCAAACCGAGCAGACCAGGAACAGCAACCTGCCACAAACGTCTAGGAGGCGTCAATCAGAAATCACGTGGCGCCAAGTGCATGAGGATGAATCTGACCATGAGCAGCTTTCCTCTCAAGAAAGGGGGAGAGGGTGGATGAGTCTAGGGTGCAAAAGGGAGGTGCCACCAAATTTGCACCAGCCCCATGACCCCTATGATGAGTACAGCAACGATGAGGTCTTGGGTCAAAGGCCAGCAGTGTGGCAGCCAATGAGAGTGCGGAATCATCATGAGGCAGAACTTTGGCAGACAAATAGGAGAGAGGAATGGCAGCACTACGACAGCCCAAACCACTACACCCAACCAAAGGTAAAAATCGAATTCCCTACCTTTGAGAAAGGAGATCTAACCGAATGGATCTCCAAAGCTGAATTCTACTTTGAAAAACAAGGTGTAGAGAGGGGTGAAAGGGTTGATTTTGCATCCTATCACCTATGTGGGAGGGCCAACCAATGGTGGCATTGGCTTAAGGCCACCTATGGCCAAGAAGGTAGAAGGATTGGCTGGACAAGGTTCACACGAGAATTGAGGACCAGATTCGGCCCCTCCAGTATCACCAATATTTGCTCCGAGTTTGATGGGAATCAAGTCTTTCCTTCATCAAATTCTAAGAGTGCTGCACCAGTTGAGAACTTGGAATACTCATCTCCGCCTCCTGAGATGCCAATATGGAGAACAATTGAAGACATTTCATCACCAACAATTTCAGTTGATGACAGTGGAGGAAAAAAATTGCACACAGAAGATGCACGTCCAAGTGAAGGTGACACTAAGGACACAAGTGCTCCAGGACAGGACTTGGTGTGTCCAAATGCCAAGATAAAGATGCAGATGTCTTGTGAAGAGTCAAACAATGCATCTGCCAAACGTCCTGATTCATCTATTCAGGTTTATGCTACTACTTCTACATCTTCTTTAGCACTACCAAGAGTGGAAGAACAGCAAATTAAAGTGGATGCAGAATCATATGGATTTTCATATGGATTACAAGTGCATGCTTCTACAAATTATCCACCAGAACAGGTACAATCTACCTTGTTGGCTAAACCTGGATCAGAAGACAATGTTCCTAATCATATTCCTGTCCAGATTGAAGGACTTGCTGATCTTTCACAGACAGCATCACAAGCTGCAAGAGATCAGACCTTCAGACCATTCATTATTCAAACTGCAGCAGAAAATATGCATAGCATGCAGCAAGTTTTGCAAGGCACAAATATTGATCAAATGCCATCATCTGCACCTGTTTTAGACCCTCAATTCCCTGGACAGAATGAGGATTATTTGGGTTGCAGCTTGAACACTGAAGATCCAGACATTCCATGCAACAGGTCAGGTGTTCTGGACAGCAACCCATTGCCAGCACAAATGCCCAAAGTCGCATGGATAGCAAGGAGGAAGCCGAGGCAGTACACTCCCCGGATCATGCGGAAGAAGGCGAAATCAACTTGCATGCAGTAGGGGCAACCACCAAGCCTACTGCAATGAGGTTGTTCGCAACCATAAATGACAAGAATGTTTTGGTGTTGATTGATAGTGGAGCCACCCATAACTTCATCAACACAAAACTGGTCAAAACACTCCAGCTATGCCCGAAAAGGATTGCACCCTTTGCGGTAAAAGTGCCCGAAAAGGATTGCACCCATAGCTATTAGAATGCCTTATCAATTTTCCTCTTAACAATTCTTCTATATGCTTTGCATATTCTATTTTAGTCCTAGGATCTGGTATTAATGGTTTATCTTGAATAGTTAGATCTGGAAGAGAAGATTATAACTTAGTTCATTGTTTGCTCTGATACCAATTCAGGGGGTGAGGTACTATAAGAAATCAGAAAAGCAGCCAGTGATGTACTTAGTATATGTGATAATGAAGAAGAAATAAAAAACAATGAAAGTTTTGAGGAACAATTAAAATTATTAAAATTATGAGTTGGATGGTAGAAAAAGAGTTACCAGAAAATTGTAAGAATTGTAATCATAACTGGGAACATACTTATAGAGAAAAATGTTTTTTCTGTAATATGATCATTGTAAAAAATTGTAGAAAATGTAGAAATTATGAGTTAGTATGTTTTCCTATGGATATAATCAGGTTTGGAGAAACAACAATGATAGTGATGTACTTAGTATATGTGATAATGAAGAAGAAATAAAAAACAATGAAAGTTTTGAGGAACAATTAAAATTATTAAAATAGAAATAGATGGTAGTCTAGAAGGATGGGGAGGAATCTTAAAATGGAAACCCAACAAAGAAGACCCTCGTAAGCCTAGAAAAATTAAGCAGATATACTTTAGAAAAATTTAAAATTTTTATATTTGATAAATTAGAATACACTTTAAGAACAGATTGTAATGCTATAGTAAAATTCCTTCTACTGTTTTTATAAATAATGGGTCTTGAGTTTTATTGGGTAGTTTTTCTAGACTATGTTCTAGGGCTACTAATTTTTTATTTATATTTAACAATAATGCTATTATAGTATTATTTTGCCTAAATCTTTTTCTAATTTTAATTCTGCTAATTCTTTTTCTAACTTGTTTGTTTTTTCTTTTAAATATTTATTTTCTAATTTTAAGAATTCTACTTCATTGTTTTTATCTTTTCTTTCTTCTTTCTTAGTTTCATCTCCATATTCTACAATTTCTCCAAACCTAATTATATCCATAGGACAACATACTAACTCACAATTTCTACATTTTCTATAATTTTTTACAATGATCATATTACAGAAAAAACATTTTTCTCTATAAGTATGTTCCCAGTTATGATTACAATTCTTACAATTTTCTGGATAAAAAAGAATCTTTCTTTCAAGATATGGCCCTAAATAGGGTAATGTCATCATTTTTTGCTTCTTTTCTCTCTCTTCTTTTTCAAAGTAAACTATGACCTCTTTTTCCTTTTGTCTGTTTTCTAAATATATTATCCATTTTTCTCTGGAATATACTAGGGGCATTTTCCTCTGGAATCTGGAATATAGACTATTTGAAAATTACTGGAGTAGAATGTAAAATAGAACATGTAAAAGCAAATGAGAATTTCTTAGCAGATAAATTATCTAGAATAATTAGTAATGATACTATAGAATAATAAATTGAATTGCTTAGCAGATAACTTATCTAGAATAATTAGTAATGATATTATAGTTAGTAATTAGTTATTATAAATATTCTTTTGTGGCCACCAATGCAGCGTATCATTGTGAGGTAAGTACCCTTGAATGACTATACAGAAAAAGGGCACAATGTTTTGCAGTTCTCTTGGCCACAAAGGAGGAAAACACAGCCGAACATTATACACATGAAGACATACCAATGGGAGTAAGGAACCTACTGGAGCAATTCGGAGATGTCTTAGGAGAGCCACAAGGACTACCACCCTCAAGACATTATGACCATGCCATCCCATTAATCGATGAAACCAAGGCGATTAATGTAGCACCTTACCGGTATGCACACTTCCAAAAGAATGAGATCGAAAGACAAGTGGAAGAGATGCTACAGCAAGGTATTATCCGACCTAGCACTTCCCCTTTTTCTTCTCCCATTCTACTTGTTAGAAAGAAAGACGGAACTTGGAGGTTTTGCACCGATTATCGGGCACTCAACCAAGCAACTGTCAAGGATCGTTTTTCGATCCCAGCAATTGATGATATGCTGGACGAGTTACATGGAGCAAAGCTGTTCACCAAGCTGGATCTCAAGGCTGGATATCATCAAATACGCATGAAAGAAGAGGACGTGCAGAAGACAGCATTTCGGACTCATAGTGGACACTACGAGTACCTAGTCATGCCCTTCGGACTATGCAACGCACCCTCCACCTTTCAAGCAGCCATGAATGACATCTTCAAACCTTATTTGTGCAGGTTTGTTTTAGTTTTCTTTGATGACATTTTGGTCTATTCCAGGAACCATGATGATCACATAGAACACTTAGCAAAAGTGCTAGAGGTTTTAAGAAGAAACCACTTCGTTATCAAGCCATCCAAGTGCACATTCATGCAAGAGGAGCTTGAATACCTCGGTCACATCATATCCAAAGATGGAGTGAAGGTAGACCAATGGAAAATAGGAGCCATGCAAACATGGCCAACTCCTAAGAATGTCACAGAACTTAGAGGATTTCTAGGTTTAACAGGCTACTACTGCGATTTGTTCACAAATATGGTACCATAGCAAAACCATTAATGGATTTGTTGAAGAAGGACGGATTCCTATGGACATAGAAGAGTGAAGACGCATTCAAGTTGTTGAAGCAAGCTATGTGTGAGACCCCAGTGTTAGCACTGCCCGACTTCAACCAAACCTTCGAGCTTCACACTGACGCATGTCAAGATGGAATAGGTGCTGTCCTGAGTCAAGCCGGAAGACCTATTGCATACATGAGTAGAGTCTTAGGGCCCATGAAGAAGGAATGGTCAGTATACGCCAAGGAGATGTTGGCCATCATCCATGCAGTCAAGGTATGGTGACCTTACCTTCTTGGGAGGAAATTCCTGATCACTACAGATCAACAACCCTTGAGAAGCCTCATGGAGCAAAAAATTACCACCCCAGAGCAGCAAAAGTTCCTTGTCAAGTTACTGGGATATGAGTATGAAATAATATACAAACCAGGCAAGGAAAACAAGGTGGCAGACGCATTGTCCAGAAGCAATGGAGGTCAAGCGCTGTGGACAGCATGTGAGCCTAATGACGCATGCCTCACTGCCATCAGCGGAGCCGAGTGGAATGTATGGACAGAAATCAAGGAGGCAATAGAAATTGACCCTCAAAGCCAAGAGCTCACAGAAAAGATCAAGAATTTTGACCCTAAGGTTAGTAAATTCACCCTTAAGAATGGATATATTTGGCACAACCAGCAGGTGTATGTACCAAACATACCAGGACTAAGGGGGAAGATCTTGAATCACTTCCACAACTCACGAGAAGGAGGACATTCAGGATGGTTTCGTACTTACATGTGGATCAAGATATTCTTTTGGTCGGGAGGATTCAAGGTAGAAGTCAAGAAGAAACACAGCAATTGTGACATCTGCCCATGGATAAAACCAGAAGATGGCAAGACCAAGGGATTGCTACAACCTTTGCCATTACCCGTACAAGTTTGGGAAGACTATAATGACATACAGCAGCAGTTTTCCAACTTCCACCTTGAGGACAAGGTGAGTCTTAAAGAAAGGGGGATTGTTGAGAACCTAAGTATGCAGGAAATGCAACGGGCAGAAAATGAGGCAGCAAAGGAGAGCATGGGCCAGAAAATGTGCACAACAAGCATGGCAACAGCAAGTATGCAGCCCAGCAGTGAAGCCCGGCCAATATTTGACTTAATCCTAATTAATGAAGGACATTCACACCAACAGGAATTCCAGCAGAAGAAGGATAATCGCATCAAGAAGAAATCCAGCAGCAGCAGGACGTCCATGTCAAGAAGAGTTCCAGCAGTAGGAGGACATCTACGCTAAGCAGAGTTCCAGCAGCAGCAGGATATCCATGCCAAGGAAAATTCTATCAGCAGCAGGACAAGCATGATGAATTCCAGTAGCAATAGGATAGACATGATAAGAAGAATTCTAAGGGCAGAAGGATACTCATTGAGAGTCCTAGGCCTAGAAGGATAAGCCAAGAGGAAGTCTAGCCACTGTAGAATACAAGATAAGGTAGCAATTCTAGTCTAGGCAGAAATTCAAAAAAGACAAAGAATCCTAGTAGAATTAAGAAACATTTGTATAAGGTCTCTCTTGATAAGGTTCTAGTTATCTTAGGAAACCCTATTGACTTAGGAAAACATATCCTAAATGGATGAGGAACCTAAGTACTAGTTGAAATAGGATAAGGCTGTCCAATACTATAAATACAGCCCATTATTTGTGAGCAGGAGCAGATGCTCCGAATTTTGTAGATTTCTCATTCATTAATCAAGAATCAACGTTAGCATTTTTGTTTACATTTTTGTTTATATTTCAGTTATCTTTTAAGAGTTGTTTTGAGATAACTTGGGCTTAAGACAAGGTGAAGAGTTGTCTTCCTTGCTTAAGAGCTTAGGTTGAAGTTACGAGTTGTCTTCTTCAACCAAGGCAAGTTGTGATAGGTTTAGGAGTTGTCTTGCCTATCCAACATATCCTTTGATATATTAGTTAACCCAAAGGACAGCTTAGATAAGAAAAGAGCTCAAGAATCAACCTAGGCTTGCTGACCCCTAAGGTGTAGGAAAGTTGGGGAAAAAAATTGGGACCCCAACGGTACTGCAGTAATTCTCCATCCACACAAGCACGCCAAAGGAGTCAGACGCATTCAGCAATTCTCGGGATGAACTTCTGGGAGTGACAGAAACATCCCAGCTGGCACGGCAGAGGCTTCAGGTGCATTTGGCAGTGCACATGATGAACTTCAGGGAGAGCCAGAACATCACCATGGGTGCAGCAGCGGCATTGGGCACGTTCGGCAGTGTGCAGGACAAACATCTGGGAGCGACTGAAACATCCCTATGAGCGAAGCAGTGGCATCAGACATGCTTGGCAGAGTGCAGGACAAACTTTGAAGAGCGGCTGGAACATCCTCGCAGGTGCTGCAGCTCCATTGGGCATGTTCAGCAGTGCGAGGGATGAATTTTTGGGAGTGACTGGAAAATCCAAGCAGGCATGGCAGAGGTGTTGTGCGTGTTTGGCCATGCGAGGGACAAACTTCCGGGAGTGGCCGGAACATCCCCACGCGCACGTAGTGGCTTTGGGCACGTTCAGCAGTACGTGGGACGAACTTTGGGTAATGACTGGAAAATTCTGGCAGGTGCAGTACCGGCATCAGGGTTATCCTGCAGTGCATGGGATGAATTTGTGAGATCAATTGGAACATCCCCATGGGAGTGGCAAAGGCATCGGGTGCATTTGGCAGTGCACGGGACAAACTTCCGGGAGCAACTTGAACATCCCCCCAGGCATGGCAGAGGCTTCCAGCCCCTTCAGCAATGTGCAGGATGAACTTCCTGAAGCTGGCGTAACATCCACCCCGGGAGGGGCAGAGGTTTCGGCAAGTTATGCTCTGTGTGGGACAAACTTCTGAGAGTGACCAGAACATTCCCATGCCTGCAGCAGCGGCATTTGACACATCCGGCAGTGTGCGGTACGAAGTTCCTGGAGCAACCAGAAAATCCCCGCGGGCTTGGTAGTAGCATTGGACGTGTTCGGCAGTGCTCGGGACGAATTTCTGGGAGTGACTGGATCATCCCCCTAGGTGTGGTAGAAGCATTGGGCACATACGACAGTGCATGGGATGAACTTTGGGGAGTGACCAGAACATCCCTGCAGATGTGGCAGTAGCATTGGGTGTGTTTGGCAGTGTGCATAACAAACTTTGGGGAGCGACCGGATTATGCCCGTGGGCAAAGCAAAGGCTTCGGCCGTGTTGGGCAGTGCACAAGACGAACTTCTAGGAGCAACAGGAACATCCCTGCAGGCGCAGCAGAGGCTTCAGATGCATTTGGCAGGGTGCAGGATGAAATTCCTAGAGCGACCGGATCATCCCCGTTGGCGCAGCAAAGGCAACGGTTGCGTTCGGCAAGGCACAGGATGAACCTCCAGAAGCGACTGGTACATCTCTGCAGGAACGGAAGCAGCATTGGACACACTTGGCAGCGCACAGGACAAACTTTCAGGAGCAATCGAACATCCCCGCGGGCGTGGTAGAGGATTCGGGCACATTGGGCAATGCATGGGACACTTTTGAGAGCAACCGGAACATCCCCACAGGCATGGCATTGGTGCCGGATGAACTTCAAGGAGCGAACAGAACATGCCCATGGGTGCCGCAGAGGTTTCGGGCACATTGGGTCAGTACACGGGACAAACATCTGGGAGCAACCAGAACATACCCTTGGGCACGGCAGAGGCTTCGGTCGCATTGGGCAGTCTGTTGGACGAACCTCAGGGAGTGACAGGAATATTCCCACGTGCATGGCAAAGGCTTCGGGTACATTGGGCAGTGCATGGGATGAACTACCAAGAGAAATCGGAACAGCCCCGAGGGAGGGACAGAGGTGTTAGGTGCGTTCAAACAGTTCACGGGATGAATGTCCGGGAGCGAACGGAACATTCCCGCAGCCGCAGAAGAGGCTTCGGGCATGTTGGGCAGTGTGTGGGACGAACATCTGAGAGCGACCGGAACATCCCCATGGGTGAAGCAGAAGCATTAGGTGAATTTGTGTTGAGAACCTAAGTATGCAGGAAATGCAACAGGCAGAAAATGATGACCTTTGGAGGCAATGGGAGCGTGAGCGAATGCACGCGAGACGCCAAGTAGCAAGAGAGAAGAAACAGGCCAGAATGTGCACACAACAAGCATGCACACAGCAAGTAATGAAGCACAGCCAGGTTCTGGCTAGTCCTAACTAACCCGAAACCAAGCCAAGAGAAAACCAGCATTGGCAGGACACGCATGAAGCAATTCGAGCAGGAGAAGGAGATTGAAAGCATGAAGAACTCCAGCAGCAGCAGGACGTCATGGCAGGTTTGACTTCAGCAAGATGTTCACGTCAAGGAGGAATCTTGGAATGGAAGGACACACCATATGGAAAGTCCTAATCCTAGAAGGAAATGGCAAGAAGAAGTTCAGCAGCTATAGGAGAGGAGATAAGATAAGGACAGAAAGACTTAGTCAAAGTAGGAATTCTAGTCTAAGTAGGAATTCAAGAAAGACCAAGAATCCTTGTAGGATTAGGAAACAGTGGGATAAGGTCTATCTTGATAATGTTTTAGTTGACTTAAAAAACCTTGTTGACTTAGAAAAACATATCCTAAGTGGATATGTAAGTGGATATGTTTTTTAAGTACTAGTTGAATTAGGATAAGGCTGTCTTAGGACTATAAATACAGCCCATTATTTGTGAGGAGGGGATATGCTCCAAATTTTGTACATTTCTCATTCATGAATCAAGAATCAAGGTTAGCATTCTTGCTTCCATTCTTGTTTATATTTCAGTTATCTTTTAAGAGTTGTCTTGAGATAACTTTGGCTTAAGACAAGGTGAAGAGTTGTCTTCCTTGCTTAAGAGCTTAGGTTGAAGTCAAGAGTTGTCTTCTTCAACCAAGGCAAGTTGTGATAGGTTTAAGAGTTGTCTTGCCTATCCAACATATCCTTTATATATAAGTTAATCCCAAAGGACAGCTTAGGGGATATAAATATAAGAAAAGAACTCAAGAATCAAATGGGACAGCAAGTTAGGAAGGTTTTTAGTAGGCGTGTTGACCCCTAAGGTGTAGAAAAGTTGGGGAAAAAATCGAGACCCCAACATCGCAGCGGGGGTGGCGAAGGCTTCATGCGCATTGCCAAGTGCCTGGGATGAACTTCCGGGAGCGACCGGAACATCCCCGCAGGTGTGATAGAGGCCTCAAGCGCATTGGACAATGCACGGGATGAACTTTTGGGAGTGATTGGAACATCCTTGCAGGTGCAGCAGTGGCATCGGGTGCATTCAGTAGTGCACCGGATGAACTTCCGGGAGCAACCAGAACATTACCATGGGCACGGCATCGGCATCGGACATGTTTGGCAGTGCATGGGATGAACTTCTGGGAGCGAACAGAACATTCCCCTGGGGCATGGCAGAGGCTTTGGGCGCATTGGGCAGTGTGCGGGAAAACTTCCAGGAGCGATCAAAAAATCCCTGCAGGCTCGGTAGAGGCATGGGACGAGTTTGGCAGTGCTCGGGATGAACTTCCGGGAGTGAGCGGAACATCCCCGTGGGTGTGGCAGCGACATTGGACACATTTGGCAGTGGACAGGATAAACTTCCTGGACTGACTGGATTATCCCTGCGGCTGCGGCAGAGGCTTTGGGCTCATTTGGCAGTGTGCGGGAGGAACTTCCGGGAGAGACCGGAACATCCCTAATGGTGCGACAGAGGCTTCAGTGCATTGCTGAATGCCTTGGATGCCTCTGTCGCACCCACAGGGATGTTCCTGTCACTCCCAGAAGTTCATCCTGCATGATGCCAAACATGCCCGATGCATTTGCCACACTTGTGAGGATGTTCCGAAAGCTCCCGGAGGTTTGTCCTGCATACTGTCGAACCTGCTCAAAGCCTCTGCCACACCGCGGGGATGTTGCGGTCGCTCCCAAAAATTTTTTCTATGCATTGCCAAACATGCCCGATGCCTCTGCTGTTCCCACGGGGATGTTTTGGTCACTTCCAAAAGTTCATCCCGCGCACTGTCGAATGCATCTGATGCCTCTGCCGCTCCTGCAGGAATGTTCTAGTTGCTACCGGAAGTTCGTCATGTAAACAGCTGAACGAGCTTGACAAAGCTTCTGTGCCCGCAGGGATGGTCTGGTCGCTCCTGGAAGTTCATCCCATGCACTACCGATCCGGCCCGAAGCCTCTGCGGCACCTGCTGGGATGCTTTGGTCACTCTCAGATGATCATCTGGTGTAGTGTCGAACATGTCCAACACCTCTGCCATGCCCGAAGGAATGTTCCGGTTGCTTCCAGAAGTTCATCCCGTGCACTGCCGAATGCGCATGAAGCTTGTGCCACACCCGCGGGGATGTTCCAGTCGCTCCCAGAAGTTTGTCCAGTTCAGTGCCGAATGTGTCCGACACCTCTGCTGCACCTGCAGGAATGTTCTGGTTGCTCTTGAATGTTCGTCCTGTGCACTGCCAAATGTGCCCGATGCCTCTGCCGAGCCTGCAGTGATGATCCGGTCATTCCCAGAAGCTCATCCCGCTGATGGCAAAACGCACCTGACACATCTGCATTGCCCGCAGGGATGTTCCGTTTGCTCCCAGAAGTTTGTCCCGAGCACTGCCGAACACGTCCGATGCCTCTGCTGAGCATGCAGGGAATTTTTGGTTGCTCCCAGAAGTTCATCTAGTGCACGACCAAATGCATCTGATGCCTCTGTCTTGCCGACAAAGATTTTCTGGTTGCTGTTGGAAGTTCGTCTCGTGCACTGCCGAATGTGCCCGACTCCTCAGTCTCACCCATAGGGATGTTCCGATCGCTCTCGGAAGTCCGTCCGGTGCACTGCCCAAAGCACCTGAAGCCTTTGCTGCACCCGCGGTGATGCTCCAGTTACTTCCGTAAGTTCGTCCTGTGCACTGCCCAACATGCCGGAAGCCTCCACTGCACCCGGGGGCATGTTCCGGTAGCTCCTGGAAATTCGTCATGCGCACTGCCAGACGAGCCTGACGCCTCTGCCGCATCTGTGGGGATGTTCTGGTTGGTCCCAAAAGTTCGTCCCGTGGACTGGTGAACATGTCCAATGCTGCTGCTGAGCCTACGGGGATGTTCTCTTCTCTCCTAGATATTCATACAGTGCACTGCAGAATGCACCTGACACCTCTGCTGCAGCCTTGGCAATGTTCTAGTTGCTCCTGTAAGTTCATCCCATGCACAGCTGAACGCTCTCAATGCCTCTGCTGTGCCCATGGGGATATTCTGGCCGCACCCAGAAGTTCGTCCATGCACTGGTGAACAAGCTCAAAGCCTCTGCCATGGCCGCGGGGATGTGCCAAATGTTCGTCCCATGCACTGTCCAACCTGTCCAAAGCCTGTGCCGCTCATCCAGGGATGTTCCAGTCTATCCCAGAAGTTTGTCCCACACACTACCAAATGCACCAGATGCCTCTGCCGCGCCTGAAGGAATGTTCCAGTCACTCATGGAAGTTCGTCCAGTGCACTGCACAATGTGCCTGATGCCTCTGCCGTGCCTGAAGGGATGTTCTAGTCACTCATGGAAGTTCGTCCAGTGCACTGCACAATGTGCCTGATGCCACTGCCATGCCCACGGGGATGTTTGTGTCATTCCGGAAGTTCATCTTGTGCACTGCCAAATACACCCGATGCCTCTGCCACGCCAGCGGGGATGTTCTGGTCTCTCCCAAAAGTTCGTCCCGTGCACTGCTGAACATGTTTGGTGCTGCTGCCACACCGACAGGAACGTTCTTGGTCGCTCTCGTAAGTTTGTCCCACATACTGCCGAATATGCCCAACCCCTCTGCTGTACTAGTAGGGATGTTCTGGTCGCTCCCAAAAGTTTGTCTCACATACTACCCAATGCATTCGAAGCCTCTTCCGCACCTCCGCGGGATGTTTTGCTTGCTCCCAGAAGTTCGTCCCATGCACTGCCAAACGTGTCCAATGCTTCTGCCGCTCACACTGGGAAGTTCTAGTTGCTCCTGCAAGTTCATCTCGTGCACTACCCATAGTGCTGGAAGTTCTTCCCGCACACTGCCAAATTGTTGAGGACCTTAGGAGGCAAAGGGAGCATGAGCGAATGCACACAAGGTGCCAAGCAGCAAGAGAGGAAGAAACAGGCCAGAATGTGCACGCAACAAGCCTGCACGTAGCATGCAGTGAAGCACAGCCAGGTTCTGACTCAGTTCTAACTAACTGCAGAAATCCAAGCCAAGAAGAACACCAGCATTGGCAGAACACGCATGAAGCAATCTGAGCAGGAGAAAGAGATTGAAAGCATGACAACTTGTTCAGAACATGGCTGTTTATTGGGAAGAACTTCCAGGAGCAACCAGAACATCCTCGCTGGGCATGTCAGTGATGTTGGGCACATTCGGCAGTGCGTGGGATGAGCTTCCGGGAGCGGCTGGAACATCCCCGCAGGTGTGGCTGCCCAACGGGCGTGTTGGGCAGTGCATGGCATGAACTTCCAAGAGCGACTGGTACTTTCCTGCAGGCTCAGCAGAGGCTTCGTGCGTGTTGGGCAGTGCATGGGACGAACTTCGGGAGAGACCAGAAAATCCCCGCGGGCTCAGCAGAGGCGTCGGATGCATTGGCCAGTGCTTGGGACGAACTTCTGGGAGTGACCAGAACATCCCCGTGGGAGCGGCAGCGGCATTGGACATTTCAGCAGTGCATGGGACGAACTTCCAGGTGCGACCGGAACATCCCTGCGGTTGTGGCAGAGGCATTGGGTGCATTCAGCATTGCATGGGACAAACTTTCTGGAGTGACCTGAACATCCCTGCAGGCACATTTGGCAGTGCGCCTGATGAACTTCTGGGAGCAACCTGAACATCCCCTTGGGCGCGGCAGCTTCATTGGACACGTTCGGCAGTGTGCGGGATGAACTTCTGGGAGCAATCTGAACATCCTAGCAGGCGCGGCCAAGGCTTCAGGCGCACTGGGCAGTGGGCAGGATGAACTTCGTGGAGCGGCTGGAAAATCCCCACGGGCTCGGCAGATGCATCGGTTGCATTCAGCAGAGCTTGGGATGAACTTCTGGGAGTGACCGGAACATACCCGCAGGAATGGGAGAGGCTTCCGGCACGTTGGGCAGTGAGCGGGAGGAACTTCCGGGAGCGACCAGAACATCCCCGCTGGTGTGGCAGCAGTGTCAGGCACGTTCGGCAGTGCGCGTGACAAACTTCCAGGGAGCGACCGGAACATCCCCGCAGGCGCAGCAGAGGCTTTGGGTGCATTGTGCAGTGTGCAGGATGAACATCCAGGGAGTGAGCAGGAACATGCCCCAGGCACGACTGCAGCACCAGACACGTTCTGCAGTGCATGGGATGAACTTCTGGGAGCGACCAGAAAATCCCCGCAGGCTGGTTAGAGGCATCGGACACGTATGGCAGTGCTCGGGATGAACTTCCGGGAGCGACTGGAACATCCCTGAGGATGCAGCAGAGGTGTCGGGCATGTTGGGCAGTGGGCGGGATGAACTTCTGGGAGCTACCAGAACGTCACTGCAGGTGAGGCAGAGGCATCGGGCACTTGTCAGTGTGCAGGATGAACTTTGGGAAGCCACCGAAACCACCCCGCGGGTGCGGCAACTACGTTGGGTGCATTCAGAAGTGCACGGGATGAACTTCGGGAAGCCACTGGAACAACCCATGGGCGTGCAACTTTGTCGTGAGCACGTTCTGCAGTGCATAGGATGAACTTCTGGGAGCGACTTGAACATCCCCGGGGGTGCGGCAGAGGCTCGGGCATGTTCAGCCATGCACGGGATGAACTTCCGGGAGCGACCGAAAAATCCCATCGCACTCGGCAGAGGCATCGGACATGTTCAGCAGTTCTCAGGACAAACTTCCAAGAGCGACTGGAACATCCCAGCAGGCATGACAGAGGTGTTGGGTGCACTCAGCAGTGCATGGGACAATCTTTCAGGAGTGACCAGAACATTCCTGCAGGTGCAGCAGCTACGTCGGACAAGCTCGGCAGTACGCGGGATGAACTTGCTGGAGGGACGGGAACATCCCTGAGGGCGTGGCAGAGGCTTCGGGGGCATTGAGCAGTGCACGGGACGAACTCCCATGAGTGACCGGAACATCCACACAGCCGCGGCAGAGGCATCGTGCACGTTCGCAGTGCACAAGATGAACTTCGTGGAGCAAATGGAACATCCCCACGGGAGTGGTAGAGGCATCAGGCGCATTCGGCAGGGCATGGGACGAAACTTCTGGAGGCAACCAGAACATCCCCACAGACACAACAACAGCATCGGGCGCATTGAGCAGTGCGCGGGACAAACTTCCAGGAGCAGTGCGCCCAATGCCTCAGGTATGCCCGTGGGAATATTCCGATCGCTGCCAGAAGTTCATCCGGAGCACTTCCAAACTCGCCCAATACCTCTGCTGAGCCCACGAGGATTTTCTGGTTGCTCCCCGAAGTTCGTCCCTGTGCACTTCCATACAAGCCCTGACACCTATGCTCCACCTGCATGGATGTTCAGGTCACTCCTGGAAGTTCATCCTGTGCACGGCCCAATGCGCCCGAAGCCTCAGATGTGCCTACACAGATGTTTCTGTCGCTCCCGGAAGTTCATCCCACACATGGCCAAGCAAAGAAGCCTCTGATGCACCTGCAGGAATGTTCCGGTCTTTCCAGGAAGAATGTCCTGTGCACTGCCAAGTGCACCTGATGCCGGTGCCATGCCTGCAGGGATGTTCCGTCACACCCAGGAAGTTTGTCCCGCGCACTGCCGAGCTGCCCGATGCTGCTGCTGTGCCCAGGGATGTTCCGGTCGCTCCTGGAATTTCGTCCGCGCACTGCCGAATGCGCCCTGACACCTGCCACGCCCACGGGGATGTTCCAGTTGCTCCCAGAAGTTTGTCCCCAAGCACTGCCAAATGCATCCGACGCTGCTGCAGCCCGCGGGAATGTTCCCGTCGCCCCCCCGAAGTTCGTCCCATGCACTGCCAAACGAGACTGAAGCCTCTGCCGTGCCCACGGGGATGTACTAGTCGCTCCAGAAGTTCATCCCGTGCATGGCCAAGCGACCAAAGCCTCTGACATGCCTGTGGGGATGTTCTGGTCTTTCCAGGAAGAATGTCCTGTGCACTGCCAAGTGCACCCGATGACGCTGCCGCACCTGCAGGGATGTTCTGGTCGCTCCTGGAAGTTCATCCCTGCACACAGCCAATGTGTCCAACACCGGTGCCACACCTGGGGATGTTCCGGTGGCTCCTAGAAGTTCATCCTGCACACTGCCAAATGCATCCGTCGCCACTGCCACACCCATGGGGATGTTCCAGTGGATCTCAGAAGTTTGTCCCATGCAGTGCCGAATTGTTGGGGTCCCAATTTTTTTCCCCAACTTTTCTACACCTTAGGGGTCAGCACGCCTACTGGAATCCTTCCTAACTTGCTGTCCCGTTTGATTCTTGAGTTCTTTTCTTATTTTATATCCCCTAAGCTGTCCTTCGGGTTAACTAATATATATAAAGATATGTTGGATAGGCAAGACAACTCTTAAACCTATCACAACTTGCCTTGGTTGAAGAAGACAACTCTTAACTTCAACCTTAGCTCTTAAGCAAGGAAGACAACTCTTAACCTTAACTTAAGCCCAAGTTATCTCAAGACAACTCTTAAAAGATAACCAAAATATAAACAAGAATGTGAGCAAGAATGCTTACCTTTAATTCTTGATTATTGAATGAGAAAATAACAAAATTCGCAGCTTATGTCCTCCTCACAAATAATGGGCTGTATTTATAGTCCTAAGACAGCCTTATCCTAATTTAACTAGTACTTAGGTTCCTTATCCACTTAGGATATGTTTTCCTAAGTCAACAAGCTTTTCTAAGACAACTAGAATCTTATCAAGATAGACCTTATCCAAATGTTTCCTAATTCTACTAGGATTCTTGGTCTTCTTGATTGACTAATCCTATTTTGACTAAACTTCTTTATCCTTGTCTTATCTCCTACAGCTGCTGGTCTTTATCTTGTTGTTTCCTTCTAAGATTAGGACTTCCTTATGGCATGTCCTTCTATCCCAAGACTTCTTCTTGATGTGAACAACTTGTTGAAGTTAAACCCTTCATGACGTCCTGCTGCTGCTGGAGTTCTTCATGCCGTACACATCCTTCTCCTGCTTGAATTACACCATGCGTATCCTGCTGATGCTGGAGTCCTTCTTGGCTTGGATGTCCTTGGTCAATTAGGATAAGGTCAGAATCTGGCTGTGCTTTACTGCATGCCATGTGCAAGCTTGTTGCATGTACGTTCTGGCCCTGTAGCTGCCTCTCTTGCTGCTTGGCGCCTCTCTTGCATCCTCCTATGCCGCTCACGCTCCCTTTTCCTCCTAAGGTCCTCAACAATCCCCCTTTCTTGAAGACTCACCTTGTCCTCAAGGTGGAAATTAGGGAACCATTGCTGGATATCATCATAGTCTTCCCATGTTGCTTCATCCTTGGGCGAATGACTCCACAATATGAGAACTCTCCATACTGGCCTTCTATTGCACCATAGCTTACTATACAAAATCCTAAGGCTTCCTTCAGTTGCTGCCCAAGGTGATCTTCCCTGAAAACGTCAGGGCAGTCCCTCATTCACTTGTCTCACATCTCCTATCTTCTTCCTCAACAATGAAATGTGAAACACCGGATGTAGTTTGAAGGTTAACAGTAGTCTTAGGCGATGAGCTACTGCTCCAATATGCTCAACTACCTCATACGGTCCAAAATATTTTCTAGCCAACTTTGCTGTAGTTGGCTTTCTGGCCTTTATCTTCCTTCTAGGATGGATTTTATGATAGACATGGTCACCTACCTTAAATTCTTCTTCCTTCCTCCCTTTGTCCGCTTGTCTTTTCATTCAGTCCCTTGCTTGCTCAAGCTCATGCTTGAGTTTCTTCAAGACATCATCTCTTGACTGAAGTGCGACATCCACTTCATGTATGCTGCTGTTCCCCATGGTAGAGCTTGACATTCTGGGGGGTAACCTTCCATATACGGCTTGGTATGGTGTCATCTTGATTGCCGCATGATAGGTAGTATTATACCACAGTTCTGCCCATGGTATGTACTTCTCCCAATCATTTTGTTGATCATGGCAAAAACACCTTAAGTACTGCTCTAGGGTTTGATTGGTTACCTCACTTTGGCCATCTGTTTGTGGATGAAAGGTGGATGAGGCGACCAAGTTGCTGCTGAGCTGTGTGAAAAGCTCCTTCCAGAACTTGCTCATGAAAACAGTATCTCTATCAGACAGCAATGTCTGTGGTATGCCATGAAGTCTTACCACGTTTTTGATGAACTCTGCTGCACCCACAGGGATATGCCAGTCGCTCCTGGAAGTTCATCCCATGCACTGCAGAACATGCTGAATGACTGCTGCGCCTATGGGGAAGTTTCGGTCACACCTGGAAGTTCATACTGCAGATTGCCGAACGAGCCCGATGCCTTCGCTGCACCTGTGGGGATGGTCCGGTTGGTCCTGGAAGTTCGTCCCACGCACTGCCCAATGTGCCCAAAGCCTCTGCCGCATCCGCAGGGATGTTATGGTCATTCTCGGAAGTTCATCCTGCAGACTACTGAATGTGTCCGATGCCGCTGCCGCACCTGCAGGGATGTTCTGGTCGCTCCCGAAAGTTCATCCCATGCAATGCCGAATCCAGCCGATGCCTCTGCTGTGCCCATGGGAATGTTCTGGTTGCTCCCGATAGTTCATCCTGCATGCTGCCAAACTGCACCCGATGCCTCTGCTGTGCCTGCAGGGATGATCTGGTCATGCCCAGAAGTTCATCCCGAGCACTGCCGAATGTGTCTGATACCTCTATCGAGCCCACGTGGACTTTAAGGTCACTCCTGGGAGTTCATCCCTTGCACTGCAGAACGCGTCCCACGCAGCTGCCACACCCACGGAGATGTTTTAGTTGCTCCTGAAAGTTCGTCCCGTGCATTGTCGAATGTGCCTGATGCCTCTGTGTTGGGGTCCCGATTTTTTCCCCAACTTTTCTACACCTTAGGGGTCAGCACGCCTACTGGAATCCTTCCTAACTTGCTGTCCCGTTTGATTCTTGAGTTCTTTTCTTATTTTATATCCCCTAAGCTGTCCTTCGGGTTAACTAATATATATAAAGATATGTTGGATAGGCAAGACAACTCTTAAACCTATCACAACTTGCCTTGGTTGAAGAAGACAACTCTTAACTTCAACCTTAGCTCTTAAGCAAGGAAGACAACTCTTAACCTTAACTTAAGCCCAAGTTATCTCAAGACAACTCTTAAAAGATAACCGAAATATAAACAAGAATAGAAGCAAGAATGCTAACCTTTGATTCTTGATTAATGAATGAGAAAATAACAAAATTCGTAGCTTATGAGCTCCTCACAAATAATGGGCTGTATTTATAGTCCTAAGACAGCCTTATCCTAATTTAACTAGTACTTAGGTTCCTTGTCCACTTAGGATATGTTTTCCTAAGTCAACAAGCTTTTCTAAGTCAAATAAAACATTATCAAGATAGACCTTATCCTTTGTGTCCTAATCCTACTAGGATTCTTGGTCTTTCTTGAATTCCTACTTAGACTAGAATTCCTACTTTATCTTGTTTTCTACAGCAGCTGGACTTCCTCTTGGCTTATCCTTCTAGGACTAGGACTCTCAATAAGTATCCTTCTGCCCTTAGAATTCTTCTTGTCGCGACTATCCTATTGCTACTGGAATTCATCATGCATGTCCTGCTGCTGATAGAACTCTTCTTAGCTTTCATTTCTGCCATTGATTAGGACTGAGTCAGAACCTGGCCGTGCTTCACTGCTTGCTGCGTGCATGCTGGTTGTGCGCACTTGCTGGTTGGTTGCTGCCTCTCTTGCTGCTGGCGCCTTGCGCGCATTCTCTCACTCTCCCTTTGCCTCCTAAGGTCCTCAACACTCTGCTGTGCCGGCGGGGACATTCTGGTCACTCCTGAAAGTCCGTCCTGTGCACTGCCAAACGTGCCCTCAGGGATGTTCTGGTCACTACCGGAAGTTTATCCCGTGCACTGCCCAATGTGTGTGAAGACTTTGCCACTCCCACAGAGATGTTCCCGTCACTTCTGGAAGTTTATCCCGCGCACTGCCCAATGCACCCAAAGCCTCAGGCTCGCCCGAAGGGATGTTCTGGTTGCTCAAGCAAGTTTGTCCCGTGCACTGCCGAATGCGCCCAACGCCTCTGCGGTGCCTAGAGGGATGTTCTGGTCACTCTCGGAAGTTCATCCCGTGCACTGCCAAATGAGCCTGACCCACTGCTGTGCCCAGTAGGATGTTCTGGTCACTCCTGGAAGTTCGTCCCGCACACTGCCAAATGAGCCTGACACCTCTGCTGTGCTTGCGGGGATGTTCTGGTCACTCCCCGAAATTCATCCCGTCCACTGCCAAACAGACCCGAAGCCTCTGCTGTGCTCCCGGGGATGCTCCGGTCAATCTCGAAAGTTCATCCTGTGCACTGCCCAACACGCCCAAAGGCCCTTGGCATTCCTGGGGGAATGTTCTGGCTGCTCCCGGAAGTTTGTCCTGAGCACTGCCAAACGTGTCTGATGCCTCTGCTGCGCTCGTGAGGATGTTCTAGTTGGTCCTGGAAGTTTGCCCCAATCTGTGCTGAATGCGTCCGATGCATCTGCTGAGCCTGTGTGGATTTTTCGGGCGCTCCCTGAAGTTCATCCTGCATGATGCCCAACATGCTGGAAGCCTCTGCCATCTTCTTTAGCACTACATCTATTCAGGTTTATGCTACTACTTCTACATCTTCTTTAGCACTACCAAGAGTGGAAGAACAGCAAATTAAAGTGGATGCAGAATCATATGGATTACAAGTGCATGCTTCTACAAATTATCCACCAGAACAGGTACAATCTACCTTGTTGGCTAAACCTGGATCAGAAGACAAAGTTCCTAATCATATTCCTGTCCAGATTGAAGGACTTGCTGATCTTTCACAGACAGCATCACAAGCTGCAAGAGATCAGACCTTCAGACCATTCATTATTCAAACTGCAGCGGAAAATATGCATAGCATGCAGCAAGTTTTGCAAGGCACAAATATTGATCAAACGCCATCATCTGCACCTGTTTTAGACCCTCAATTCCCTGGACAGAATGAGGATTATTTGGGTTGCAGCTTGAACACTGAAGATCCAGACATTCCATGCAACAGGTCAGGTGTTCTGGACAGCAACCCATTGCCAGCACAAATTCCCAAAGTCGCATGGATAGCAAGGAGGAAGCCGAGGCAGTACACTCCCCGGATCATGTGGAAGAAGGCGAAATCAACTTGCATGCAGTAGGGGCAACCACCAAGCCTACTGCAATGAGGTTGTTCGCAACTATAAACGACAAGAATGTTTTGGTGTTGATTGATAGTGGAGCCACCCATAACTTCATCAACACAAAACTGGTCAAAACACTCCAGCTATGCCAAAAAGGATTGCACCATTTGCGGTAAGAGTGGCAAGCGGACAGAAGCTCAAGTAGCGCAAGTTATCAAGGCAGTAGCAATGCAGATTCAAGGAGTCAAGATAGAGGCAGAACTGCATGTGTTAGCCTTGGCAGGCCTTGATGTGGTTTTAGGCAATGCTTGGCTTAAAACCATAGGCAAGATAATGTTCGACTACGAATCCATGGCCATGCACTTCCAATGGAAGGGAAGGGACTGCACGTGGGAGGCATCCACCACCAATGCAGCACATCATTGTGAGGTAAGTACCCTTGAATGACTATACAAAAAAAGGGCACAATGTTTTGCAGTTCTCTTGGCCACAAAGGAGGAAAACACAGCCAAACATTATACACACGAAGACATACCAATGGGAGTAAGGAACCTACTGGAGCAATTTGGAGATGTCTTAGGAGAGCCACAAGGACTACCACCCTCAAGACATTATGACCATGCCATCCCATTAATCGATGAAACCAAGGCGATTAATGTAGCACCTTACTGGTATGCACACTTCCAAAAGAACAAGATCGAAAGACAAGTGGAAGAGATGCTACAGCAAGGTATTATCTGACCTAGCACTTCCCCTTTTTCTTCTCCCATTCTACTTGTTAGAAAGAAAGATGGAACTTGGAGGTTTTGCACCGGTTATCGGGCACTCAACCAAGCAACTGTCAAGGATCATTTTCCGATTCCCAGCAATTGATGATATGCTGGATGAGTTACATGGAGCAAAGCTGTTCACCAAGCTGGATCTCAAGGCTGGATATCATCAAATACGCATGAAAGAAGAGGACGTGCAGAAGACAGCATTTTGGACTCATAGTGGACACTACGAGTACCTAGTCATGCCCTTTGGACTATGCAACGTACTCTCCACCTTTCAAGCAGCCATGAACGACATCTTCAAACCTTATTTGCGCAGGTTTGTTTTAGTTTTCTTTGATGACATTTTGGTCTATTCCAGGAACCATGATGATCACATAGAACACTTAGCAAAAGTGCTAGAGGTTTTAAGAAGAAACCACTTCGTTATCAAGCCATCCAAGTGCACATTCATGCAAGAGGAGCTTGAATACCTAAGAACTGCTTTCTAAATAGAAATCCATCTAGAACTATCTTACTCGCTAGCTAGTGCTTTGTTTTCATTCCAACTGGAGGTCAGGGCTCATCCTCAGAAAATTGGTCATGGAGTCCATCCTGCACCAATGCAGGGCAAGGTGTCATCCATGGAGCTCCTTAGAGAAAGGGAAAGACGGCAATATTAGCTCAAGACATGATCAATAGTTATGATATCCCACGTGCAGCATAGAGAAGGAAGATGGCGAGAATCCGGTGCATTAGAAAGCGCAGTTAGGGAAGAAATTACAGAGAGATGCCGCTACAGTTAGCTCTCCAAGTAGGTCACCAAGGGTGAGAATAAGCTCTTCATCTAATCGGTAGAAATATTGATTAAAGAACATAGCTCGGATGAAAGCTCTCCCACCTTCATAATGTAGTAGTTATCCTTCCTATGATTTTCTTTGTTGAAAAGTCTTTAGAAGATGACATGGATGAGATGTAAGTTATAAATTATGAATTTGTAACATTCAAATTCATTAAGAAATAATTTATAACATCCAAATTATGACTCTTAACACTCCATTATGTTTTATAACTCTAAAATTCAAATTTAAAATATGAAACTACAACATTGAGTAGCCATAATACTTCCATTAAGTGTGAGAATTCTTTGATGGGAAGAATTCCCTAAATTGGGGGTGTTTTGCTTTGCAAAGGTCCCTAAGCTCGAAATTCTTGTTAAACACCATCTTGAGAGAATTTAGAGAGTTTAGAAGGCTTTGGAAACATTCAAAATCGTGAAGAAAAGCAATGGTGAGAGGTTGGTTATCCATGGCTTTCACAATTTAATTTTTAATTTTTAAACATGTTTTAGTATTGTATGCTCACAAGAGATGCATCATAGACAAGCTATTCAAGAATCCTCTACTTAAGAGGAAGATTCATAGTAGATGCCGAGCTGTTCACATGAAAGGGTAAAGATGAGCATTGTCTTTTGGATAGAATAAGGCCTTTGAAAGGGTTGGTCTTTACTTGATGCCAAGATTATAAGGACAGGTCTCCTTAGGGTGCTAGACAACAGCAGAATTAAGGAAACTAACTACCCTACCGACTCCAGCACCATGAAAGAGTACCCAATCTCGGAACATCAAAACCAGGCTTAGTTTGATAGGCCAGGGGACGCATTGCAGCAGAGGGGGCCTTAGCGGCGCTTTCTTGGGCACCTAGTGGTGCCAACCTGCATTTAAATCAAAGTTCTTAGTAAAGTTGTTCAACCTTGTCTTGTTGGCAAATCTAGCTTGAAAAGTCCAGTGAAAAGCAGACTTTCAAGTATAGTCCTGTGGCGGAATCCGTATGCACACGCGAAATAACTGGTAGCATCATAGTAAAACAGTAAATCCAGAGTAGCACTTCCAGAGTTGCAATGGTATGGTAGCATCGAAGTCAGGTAAATAGAGATCGAATTTACAAGTTTGTTTTTCGAGAGTAGCACTGGGTAGCATCATTTTCCATCGAGAGTAGCTTGGTGTGGTGACACGCGGCGAGGTCGAAAAAAGGAGATCTCTGAAGAGAGAAATGGCATTTCCTGAGGTTTGAAAGTGTTTGTATGACCACTAATATCATCCGCTGTTTCATGGTTTGCTAGCTAGGCTCGGGGAATGCTTCCTTGTCTCTTTCTTCCTTAGTCCGGTGCAGCTCCAATAGCAGTTAGTAGTGGGAGCCATCCTTGGGGCCAGGAGCTGAAGGGCTTATTTCTTGTTTGTAAGGGCCGCTTGAAAGCAAGGCAAGGGATAAAGCCAGTCAAAGGAGCCACGGGTGATGCTTATGCTTAAAAGGCTTATGTTTTCCCTAGGGAGTGTAAGCTCTAAGAGCATGGGATGTGCGTCCCGGTATCTTTATAGTCAGATGCTCCTACTTGGTAAGGAAGTAGGGAAGTCCTTCCTGTTTAGAGTAATTTCCCGCTATCTTTGCAGCTAGGAAGCAGTTGTTAGCTTTACAATTTTTGCTGTTCCTGCATTAGAAGGCGGGGGTTTGAGTCTATCAAACGTTTTCTCTAGCCTTTAGCCTTGCTGGTCTTATATGCCATGCCATCCCACATGATATGGTATCCTTTACTTTCTAAGCCCTACAAGGGCATTTCCAACGAAAGAAATGTATTGGTTCCTCTGGCTTGGTACTTATTGGTAATTTCATAGATATGGTAATTTCATATAGCCATTTGGTAAAGATTTGTTCCCGCAAAGAAGGATAGCCCAACCGCGGGGATACGGTGTACTGGTTAAGAATGTGAGATGAGACTGGGAAAAGCTATAATCCTTCCAGGCCAGTGAGGATAGGCGGGATGTGCGACTCATGCCCTTGGGTCTGCCACGGTGTTAGGACGAGGAAGCTTGGCCCAGTAATTGCGTATTCTAATGAAGAACCAAGTCGATGCCGTTAGGGTTGGCGCTGGTAATTGCTTATATAAAGATGAGCAAACAATGCACTAAAGAGCCAGTCAACGGCTTGTTACGCCTTGTCGTTGAAAGTTAGGGTTGCTACTTGTCGTACTGATTACAAGTATGGCTCCGTAACCCGTCTATTCATAGGATCAGGTCTTGTTCTTCTATCCCCACCGTCACAGGCATAACTGGCCCTACCAGGCATACGTCGCGTAGAAGGAGTAGGAGTTTCGAGCCCAACCACTTCACCAGTTGCGTCTCCGGAATGGAATCTGTGGAGATGACAGTTCCAGCTGGAACTAGGCTAACTAAATCTCCGCATCCAATTTCATGGTTTTGAAAGACAAGATCATCTTTGCATGAAGTATGGCTTTGGCACCTTCCCATCTTCGGTAATAGCGGACCTAACTCTTCCTTCGTTCAGGCATAAGCCGTAAAGCCAACCATTCCACATCTACGGTAAGGGTAAGGAAAGAGCTAGTCAAAGGAATCCCCAGGTACAGTACACTACATGAGACTTAAGCAGGTTCTTCTCTTTTGCTTTCTCAGCAAGGGTCAGACCACCGATACATACCGGGTTATCCTTCCGAAAAAGACGGATGAGACTTTCTTACCGGCTCGAACCCTAGCCCGTACGCTTGCTGGTCTCCTTTCCTTTACTCAGGCATCACCGCTATCGCTAAGCCTTTAGCAACCCACCACCGCATTGCATATGTAACGGTTTCATCCGCGACGACTGATCTAGAATAGAGGGTGGAAAAAGAAAGATAGGAAAGAATGTTCCCTACCTAACCGTATACTAAGAAGTATAGGGTGGAGGACGGCATAGAGAAGACTAACACTAGCCGAACAACCCGGGGATAACGTACGAAACCGATAGTGAGAGCTAGCTGAGAAATAGCACAAAAAAGAGGTCACGTTCGAACGGTAAGCTACAACTAAGAAATATGTATTGTATATAATAATAAATAGCATTTCCGCGGCCTGTAACACAAGCGTTTCGGATCCCCGATACCATCAGATTTTTTACCGTAAACAGGCTATTCAATCGAAACTGATTCGTCTAGTCTAGATTTGGATTCCAAAGTCTTATTAAGTTTAAAAGAGGCATCTGCCTCGGTAAGAAGATATCCCGATAGATGGAAGACTAGCAAAACCAATTACTTAGAATCAAGGGCTCCCTTCTCTTCTGAACAAGACAACAAAGGCTGACTCTCCATCTCCTTACGCGGATGATATAACTGCTGATTCGTGAACTGAACAACTGCAGCTTTCCTCCCCGATGGTCTAAACCGGGTATTCACTCGCTTTCAAGTCTACGATTGTTGGGTCTTCCTTCCTTCCTTGCTTCTTTTCTTAACTACTCCAGTCTATCTTAGCCCAGCCCTGAAAACGTAACCATAGTTCTAGCATGGACTGGCTTATCTTTCAAGACATGGTTGCAGAAAAGGCTAATGCCCTGACTCCAACGGTGCCTACTCCTTCAAAGCCGAAAGCAGCTGATTCGGTCACAGGATTCGTGAAAACAGAACGAGAACTGCTCCTGCTTTTTTATTTATAAAAGAGAATATCTCTTTCAACTCTAGCCATTCTTGGTCACATGCAACCATCAAGAAAGAAGCAAGCATTTAACAAGAAAGCATCAACCATTTAAATGGATTCATTGAACTTCAAAAGCATTTACCTTTCGACAGAAAGCATTTTCACTCGAGCTGAAAGAATTGAATCACCCTCGGGTCTGGGAATAGAGTCAGAACTAGAAGCTCACACCGGGAAATCTCTTTCTTAATAGAACCAGGTTCAAGGCGATCGGCCAGCGAGGCTCTCTTGAAAATAGACAAGGGAAAGAGCCCAAACCAAGTGGTTGTGCCATCCTCCAATTTAGCTGTTGGCGGAAGGGCTACTATAGACTAGAAGGGAGGCTCTATTCAACCATTCTAAAAAAGACTGGCTACCATCTAATACTAATATAAGAAGAAAGAAGAGACTGCCTACTGCTTTGAAAGCGGCTTGGAAGGAAGAGAAGGAAAAACTCCATAACCAAAAGACAAAGGCATTGGTCCTACCAAGCGTCCTACTAGGAATATAGGAAGAAAAGCGATTCTTCTTAGCAGTTGAAGAAGTGAATGGAATCAGCCCTCGAAGACTAAGCAGACTTGCACTCCTCCCTTGCCACTCAGACGATTCCCCGATCCACTAAATCGTCTGATTGTCTTCTTAGAGTTAGAGTAGAGCTATGATGCAGCAAGACTATTCTCCTATCGGCTAATAGTCTTAGAGGCTCTTTTTGTCTGAATTCAGACCAGAATTTCTCATACAAAAACTTTTTTTTTGCCCAACCTTATTTGAAATCCCCACAGTTCTCGGGCAATAGAGGATTCCCCTTGTTTTCGGGACAGAGGGCAACCCTACACTAAAGCTGAACTAACTTATCTTCACTAGACAGCTACCCCGGGTAAAGAGGCGGCCAGGATAACGAATCCCATGTTTAGCGTGGCTGAGTGTGTAGATTTAGACTCCGCTGCCGCTTGTCCTGAGAATACCTTTGTTAGCCCCAACGACTTCGGAATGGGCATTTTCGGGGACTAGCCCGCTTAAATAGTATATTGAAGAAAGGGAGGATCTCGGCATCCAATAAAATAATGGAATATATAACACATTACTCTTTCCAGTTCCAATTTTCTAATCTATAGTTCAATTCATGAGCCCAGCTACACTTTTTTTTTCGGTTTTCAAGTTCTCAACTATTTTATTAAGGGCGATTAAGTCTAGTTCTCTCTCCCCTCTGCTCAGAAAAAATTGATCCCGGAAAAGCGGGCAACATTTCCATCCTTTTGAGGGATAAAGAGATGCCATCTCTTTGAGGATCTCGTTCTTCATAAAAAAATGCTGCCTTGCAATAGCATGCAAGGAAGCCCTAGATTCCGCGGAATACTCATCTATGGGACGGGTAATTTGAGTTTTTCCTATTATGTTCTCAAGTTCCTTCTTTGGGAGCCGCTCGATGATCTTCCTTATTTCTTCAGAAGAAGGTGTTACTACAGGTTCTGGATCATTTTCGATAGGTGGAGCCAGCGTCAAATCCAAATCCAAATTAGGGCTACCCTGCTGTTCCCTGTAGACATCCTCCTTTTTCTCCTCAACGGGAACAACTTCTACTTCGTCTTCGTCTTGTGGGGGGCGATTGAGATCCAGGTTCCCCCGAGGGCAAGGGTTTGAGCTTGAAGCGCCGTAATCCCCCGAGCCCGAGGAAGCCATCATGTTTCCAAAAGCGGCAATGGTCAAGGCTCTGATAATCCAAACCATTGCAAAGCTAAGACCCCCATAACAACCTGTCATTTTAATGAATGATATATACATGGCTCGATTCCCACAGGAGAATCCAACCTTTGAGAGCAAGGCAAAAAAAATGTCAATGGAACCAAGTATGAGACAAAGCAAAAAGCAGATAGATAATAGAAAGAACAAGATCGAAAGTTTGATAATCAATCTTTTTATGACACATCGCGGTGGATAAGTCGAACTATTGGAAGAAAATAGAAAAGGAAGACCGACTAAGATCAAAGAAACTAGCAGACTAATCACTAAATAGATAGAAATCGGTGCAAATTCTGACATCACTACAGCCCACTTTGTTCTCTCGCTCCTTGCTCGCGGAGCGGCATACCGGAAAAAAAGGAAGGGGGAAGAGAAAAGAAAAGAAGACAAGACACTACAGGGACGGAAATGAGCTTAAACAACCTTAGGCACAGAACAGGGGACACGCAAACAACTAACCTAACGGCGAGATTTCATTCTGATCATGACTAAACTAAAAAAGAGAGAAGAGAAAGAACTGGGAGTTGGCGCCTACATAACCGGTTGCTTGCTTACCAAGCCGTCCCGGCAAGCTCCTCCAGTTCGATTATTATTCTTGACTTGACTTATTATTATAAAAACTACTCACTATCAAAATGAAAGACGATCGATTATCTACCCAAGAAGATAGAGAGTCCCACATACGAGAAAAGGTCACAAATAGAGTTGAACCAAGTAACATTGCAAAGGCATAATGATAGTAGGGTCGGGATATCCCCGCCCTCCGAACCGGACGTGAAGGTCTCCCCTCATCCGGCTCTCCGCAGGGGAATCTCCACTCACTGCTTCCCCTAATATCCTCCCTTTACCACATCATGGGGGTTTACAGGAGATCCCGGAGGCTCGCTCGGAAAGGCCGCTATACCATACCTTTTGACTCAACTCTACTCTAGTAGTCACTAGACTCACTAGAGTAGTCCGTCCGGCTGCTCTTGCCGAAATCATTACTCTTCATTCTCCCGTGCTCTAGCAATTTCGCTCCCTAGACCACTACCATGTAGTTAGGTAGGGACAATCAATCCGTAGTGACGGGAATCTAGGAATGAATGGGGGTCCCTATTAATATAAAAATGAAGAATATATAATTAGTTACACTACCTTTCTCTCACTCAATAGATGTATCTGGTACGATACAGTACACGATGGAATGCAATGGGATGGATGGTAGAGGGCTGCCTGCGCCCAAAAGCGATGATTCACTTGTCCCCTTGTCCATAGGGACCTCGTGGCATACAACCGAAACGACTCCCGCTAGATAGCCGCCCCTTTCTCTCTTTTTACAGCCTCGTGGACGGACGAAAGAAGGGAAGTTACAGAACGGGACAGTGAAGGCTCGCGAAGTAGACAGCAATCAACTGCTTCTCAGCCCCCTTTCTCTAATAATAAGGTAAGTTTTGAAGCTGGCTGCTCTGCTATACTATACTAGTTGTAGGGCGGCTAGCGCTTTACTAATAGAATATCAAGTAAAGGGGACTCTATCATGATCTTACGAATCTAAAGATCTCCAAATTGAAGAACGAGCTCTTTTGTTTTGCTCCCCCCTATCTCTAAAGGGGCGTAAGCACTTCACTCGCTAGGGGATGGGATTCATTCACTTGCATTCCTGCTAGCACTACAAAAAGCTCCGGTCTTAACGCCCTTACTACTGCTGTGCAGCCTTTCTTCGGGTTCGTAGAGTCGGGTTTCCCGTTTACCCACAACGGAGGAGCCGCCCCCACCAGGCAGGCGGCCACGGGGCATAACGCACTCTTCGCACAACAAATCCACTTTGAAGTTGACTTATTCGCTCGGCCAATCATCGGAAATGTGTACGAGATACAATCAGGGCCCGATATCTCAATAGCACCTTTGTCTAAAGCTTCGAATGAGACTTCATATCCAAACGCAGGAACGATCTGATCTAGAAAGTCATTCAAAACTTGATAAGCATTTATTGAATAAGCTATGGAGATGATTACAAAAAGTGCTAGTTTGAAAGGCTCACTGGAATTGATCCGCTACAAGATTTACATTATATGCAACAAAAGCACCTAAAGTACTAAACAGAATAGGTATTAGTTTAGTAATGGTTGAAGCAGCAAACTCGCATTAGGCAAGAATCTCATTTTTTGGTAGTACAAAGGGGGAATTGGCCCCAAAATTTGATAGGGGTCAAGACGCAGACGGGTGCCTATAGATGACTCAAGTGCCCCCTAAACCGCGCGAAATGGTTGCCTATTACACAACTCACTAACTCTGCCTTGGGTGGGGGTACCTATTATTCGTCGGTAGTCCGGTGCACCACTACTCACTTAAAGGATGCTATTTAATTACGAAGGAAATTCTCTTTCATCATTAGCTTAGCTAAAGTGGAATAGTATGACTTGTTTTCCAAAAAATGAGACAAAACTAGCTTTTTCAAAATGATCAACATGCGCTCAAAAATACCTCCTAAACCCCTCTACCAAGAGATCAAGTTTAGATGTTGTTGAAAAAGTGCCTTAGTTTGTTAGGATTTGCTTAAATCTTATCTTTGATTTTGGCTTATCATTATCTTTAATTTAGGCTTATCATTATCTTTAATTTAGACTTATCACTTATTCTTTGTTATGTTTCAACTCTATATAAAGAGCAATACAATGAATAAAAAATTTAGAGAGACTTTCAGAAAATAATTGCTCTCTCTCTTTTTTTTCTTTGCTAGTTCATATTGCTTTGTTCTTGTGCTAAACAACAACAATTTGGTATCAGAGCTATTTATTCTTGAGGGGTTTGTGCGTTGAGTGAATCCAAACACAAACCAAAAGCACAATAACCAAAAAAAGAAAAAACCCAAAAAAGATGGAAACTGAAACAATGTTCTCTCATGTTATACCACCAATTTTTGATGGTGATAACTATCAAGTTTGGGCTATTAGAATGACAGTCCATCTTGAAGCATTAGACCTTTGGGAAGCTATAGAGGAAGATTATGATATTCCTCCATTGCCGGAGAATCCTACTATGACTCAACTCAAGGTCTACAAAGAGAGAAAAACTAAGAAGTCCAAAGCTAAAGCATGTTTATTCTTTGCTATTTCAAGCACTATATTTACAAGGATCATGAGCTTGGAGTCAGCAAAGGATATATGGGACTACCTCAAGAAGGAATACCAAGGCAACGAAAGAACCAAAAATATGTAGGTACTCAATTTGATTAGAGAGTTTGAAATGTTAAAAATGAAGGAGACAAAAAACATCAAAGACTACTCTAACAAGTTGTTGGGTATAGTGAATAAGATAAGGTTGCTTGGTAAGCATTTTTCTGATGAACGAATTGTGCAAAAAATTCTCGTAACTTTGCCTGAAAAGTATGAGTCTAAAATTTCTTCATTAGAAGAATCTAAAGATCTGTCAAGTATATCCTTGGCAGAATTGGTGAATGCGTTACAAGCACAAGAGCAAAGAAGAATGATGAGAAAAGAAGAATTCATGGAGGGTGCTCTTCAAGCAAAGACAGAAAATTCAGAAAGAGGCAAAGATAAAAAGAACTACAATAAGAAAACGGACAACAAGATTGCCAATAACAACAAAAATAAGGATGAGATATATCCACCTTGTCCACACTGCAAAAAAACGAACCACCCACAAAGAAAGTGTTGGTGGAGGCCTGATGTCAAGTGCAGAAAATGTGGTAAGATTGGACACATGGAGCAGATCTGCAAGTCAGAACAACATGAAGAGACAAAAGTTTCTATTGAGCAACAGCAAGAAGACCAACTTTTTTGTTGCAACATGCTTCGCAACAAATATCAGCTCTAGCGATTCTTGGCTAATTGATAGTGGCTGCACAAATCACATGACCAATGATCAAGAGCTCTTTAAAGAGCTTGATAAAACCATTATTTCCAAAGTAAAAATTGAAATGGTGAATTTATTTCAGTCAAGGGCAAAGGAACTGTGGCTATAGAAAGTTTAACAGGTTTAAAGTATATTACTGATGTTTTATATGTGCCTGATATTAACCAAAACCTGCTGAGTGTTGGACAGCTAATTGAAAAAGGTTTTAAAGTCGTATTTGAAGACAAATGGTGTTTCATCAAAGATGTGAAGGGCAGAGATGTATTCAAAGTGAAAATGAAAGCAAAAAGCTTTTGCTCTAAATCTAATGGAGGAGGAGCAAATATCATTCTCAAGCACTGTAAGTAATGCAGAATTATGGCATAGAAGGCTTGGGCATTTTCATCATGGTGGACTTTTATATGTACAAAAACATAATTTAGTGAAAGGTGTGCCATTGCTGGAAGACAAGTTAGCTGATTGCGTGGCTTGTCAATATGGCAAGCAAAATAGAAAACCCTTCTCTCAAACGACATGGAGAGCAACACGCAAGTTGCAATTGATACACACAGATGTTGGAGGACCTCAAAAAATATCATCATTAAATGGTAGTAAGTACTACATTGTATTTATTGATGATTATACTCAGGTTTTGCTAGATTTATTTTCTCAAATTCAAAATATGAGGTTGTTAATATATTTTGGAAATATAAAGCATGGGTGGAAAATCAAAGTGGCTGCAGGATACAAAAGATAAGGTCAGATAATGGGAAAGAATACACCAATGATATTTTTGATAAGTTTTGTAGAGAAGTTGGTATTGAGCATCAACTCACAGCACCTTACACTCCACAACAGAATGGCGTAAGTGAGAGAAAAAATTGAAGTATTATGGAGATGACAAGGTGTATGATACATGAGAAAGAGTTACCAAAGAAACTATGGGTAGAAGCTGCAAACACTGCAGTTTTTTTGCTAAATAGACTGCCAACTAGAGCTTTGCAGAAAAAAAACTCCGTATGAAGCCTGGTTTGGCTACAAACCAGATTTGCAAAATCTAAAAATTTTTGGTTGTCTTTGTTTTTTTTTATGTGCCACAAGTAAAAAGAGACAAAGTTGATAAGAAGGCAGAACTAGGAGTTTTCATTGGATATAGAAACTTTTCCAAAGTTTATAGAATTTTTCAACCACAAAATGGAAAAATTGTTATAAGCATAGATATCAAGTTCATAGAGGATAGACAATGGAACTAGGGAGGAGTCAATAAAGACACAATTGTCAGAGATTCCGCAATACTTTGATGATGATATAGATGATGTCCCAGTTAGAGGAACAAGGTCTTTATCTGATATTTATGAAAAAAGCAATATTGTTGTATTTGAGCCTGCAGAATTTGAAGAAGCTGAGAAGGATGACAAGTGGGTTGAAGCAATGAAAGAGGAGCTCAGAATGATTGAAAAGAATAACACTTGGGAGTTGGTGAACAAACCTCAACACAGAAAGGTCATTGGAGTCAAATGGGTTTATAAAACCAAACTTAATGCAGATGGTTCTATAAATAAATATAAAGCCAGATTAGTTGTGAAAGGGTATAGTCAAGTGTTTGGAGTGGATTTCTCAGAAACTTTTGCTCCAGTAGCACGCTTGGATACAATCAGGATGTTGCTTGCTTTGGCAGCACAAATGAGATGGAAGACTTACCAGCTGGATGTAAAATCTGCTTTTTTAAATGGTCATCTTCAAGAGGAAATCTATGTAGAGCACTAAGGGATTCAAAGTCAAGGGACAGGAGGAGAAAGTCTATTTGCTGAAAAAGGCCTTATATGGTCTTAAACAGGCACCTCAGAGCCTGGTATAGTAGGATTGATGAACATCTTCAAAGTCTTGGATTTGTTAAAAGTCCAAGTGAAGCTACATTATATGTAAAAGAGCAGATGCTAACTTAATTATAGTTTCTATTTATGTTGATGATTTACTAGTAACAGGAAAGCAATGAGAAACTGGTAAAAGAGTTTAAAGCTGAAATGCTCAAAGTATTTGAGATGACTGGTCTAGGCTTGATATCTTACTTTTCTGGGTATGGAAGTGAAGCAAGATCATGATGGAGTCTTCATAAGCCAAAAGAAATATGCAAAGGAAATACTCAAGAAATTTCACATGGAAGAATGCAAAAGCACCAGCACACCAATGAATCAGAAGGAGAAATTTAGCAAGGATGATGGAGTAGAAAAAGTTGATGAAAGCCAATACAGGAGCCTAATTGGTTGTTTGATGTATCTTACAGCCACTAGACCAGACATAATGTTTGCAGTGAGTTTACTTTCAAGATTCATGCATTGTGCCAGTGAAGTGCTATTTTCAAGCTGCAAAAAGGATTGTAAGATATATCAAGGGCACCACAAATTATGGTATCAAATATTCTTACTGTCAGAATTTTAAACTTCATGGTTATTCTGATAGTGATTGGGCAGGTTCTGCTGATGACATGAAAAGTACAACAGGATTTTGTTTCAACTTTGGATCAGGAATTTTTTCATGGTGTTCAAAGAAGCAAGATGTGATAGCTCAAAGTACAGCAAAGGCAGAATATGTAGCAGCTAATGCTATAGTAAATCAAGCAATTTGGATCAGAAAAATACTTGCAAACTTACACATGAAACAAAGTGAGCCAACACAGATTTATGTAGATAACCAAGCTGCAATTGCAATTTCAAATGATCCTGTTTTTCATGGCAAAACTAAGCATTTCAAGATCAAGCTGTATCACTTAAGAGAAGAACAAAAGAACGGCGAAATTAAACTACTTTATTGCAAGACTGAGGATCAAATTGCGGATGTGTTAACTAAAGCTCTACCAAAAGCTAGACTTGAAGACTTAAGAAACAGATTAGGCTCTCTGCAATTACTAAGGCAAGGAGGAGTGTTGAAAAAGTGCCTTAGTTTGTTAGGATTTGCTTAAATCTTATCTTTTGATTTTGGCTTATCATTATCTTTAATTTAGGCTTATCATTATCTTTAATTTTGCTTATCACTTATCCTTTGTTATGTTTCAACTCTATATAAAGAGCAATACAATGAATAAAAAATTTAGAGACTTTCAGAAAACAATTGCTCTCTCTCTCTTTTTTTTCTTTGCCAGTTCATATTGCTTTGTTCTTGTGCTAAACAACAACAGATGCATTCATTGACAAAAAAGAATAGTAAAAAAATTATTAAAAAAAGAAGAAAAAAAAAGAGAGAATACGTGAAAAAAAACTAAGAAAAAGAAAGAAAGAAAAAAAAAGAATAGCACAAATTGTATTTAAATTGAGTTTGTAGAAAATTGTGTTTTTTTTAATCTCTATACTTTGAATTCTTGTTTGATTGCCACCTCTATTTGATAAGTTTTCTTAGTTCAAAGGAAGCTTAGGAATTATTTGAGGGGTAAAAGGCTAAGTGGCAAGTTTAACATTGAGAAAAGCAATAATTGAGTGAAACACGAGTGGAGTGAAACCTTAATCGAGTGAAAAACATAAGGGAGTGTACATGAGGTTTTTTGTATTTTTATCTAACTTTATTTACAAGGATACGATGAGTTCTCAAAGCTATGAAGAAGTAACAGCCCCTAAATATGATCCAAAGTTAATATTTAAAGCCATGACAAAGTATTTTGAGTGTATGGAGATTAGATTTAGAGAAATAAGAGATCATATGAAGAAACAAGATGCTGCCATTGCAAAGATACAAAGTGAACAATCTCGTGGAGTTTTTAATAATCGAAGGTGAGATAGATTAGCAAATCATGGCAATTTTTATGATGATGATTATGAAGATTTTGATGATTAGCTTTCATTTAATGAACATGGTAGAAGAGGTGCAAGAGAGCGAGTTGGCAATGTAGATAGAAATATAGGTAGTATTAAAATAAAAATTCCTTCCTTTCAAGGGAAGAATAATCCAGACGCCTATTTGGAATGGGAACGTAAGGTTGAGTTAGTATTTGATTGCCATGACTATTCAAAGGAGAAAAAGGTGAAATTACCAGCTGTAGAATTCACTAATTATGCAATAGTTTGGTGGGATCAAATGATTAAGGGTTAATACTTTCAAAAACAAAATTAAAATTATTTTATTTTTACTGGCATAACAAAATGGTAATAAGTATTTTTGAGTTTTAAAAATTAAATAACTTCCAACTTTTATCTTTAAATTACTTTCTGTTACACTATTTACTCCTGCTATTCTTATGGGACAAGGTAATTTTTCAAAACATTCTCTTGGTAAGGCTTTATTATCTATAGCACACTTACTTGCTCCCCGTATCTATTATAGCATTTAAATTATATTGCTTGTTATTTATTTCTATGGCTACTTGGCAATTTAATAAATTATTAATCATACTTGCAGGTCTTACAGTATTGCTAGCTATTATTTCTAGTTCTTCTTCTTCTTCTGCTATTTGTTTTAACTTATAATTCTTTTCCAAATCCATTATCTTTTGTTCTAACCTACTTATTTCTAAATCTTTTTCTAATTTTAATTCTACTAATTCTTTTTCTAACTTGTCTGTTTTTTCTTTTAAATATTTATTTTCTAATTTTACAAACTCTAAATCATTATTTTTATCTTTTCTTTCTTCTTTCTTAATATCATCTCCGTATTCTACAATTTCTCCATATCTAGTTATATCTAGAGGACAACATACCAATTCACAATTTCTACAATTTTTTACAATAATCATATTACAGAAAAAACATTTTTCTCTATAAGTATGTACCCAATTATGACTACAATTCTTACAATTTACTGGTAACTCTTTTTCTACCATCCAACTCATAATTTTAATAATTTTAATTGTTCTTCAAAACTTTCATTGTTCTTTATTTCTTCTTCATTATCGCATATACTAAGTACATCACTATCATTACTATTTTCACTTCCATTTATACTTATAATATCAAATTCTTCTTCTAATTCAAGTTCTTTATATACTGCCATTCTTTCTAAATCACCTCTCTTATTTCTACATTCTCTAGCATAATGTCCTATTTGTCCACATATAAAACATTTACATTTTCTAATAGGGGGTTTTTTGCTTTTAAACTTGCTAACATGATTTTTTCTTGGAATTTCTTTTCTATAATTTGTAGCTTTTCTAAAGTATTTTTTCTTTCTATCTTGTTTATATATTCCTGGTATATATACATTTTTACAATAATTATAACTTTTTACTTGTCTTGCTACTTCATTTAATATACATTGGTTTTTTAGATATTCAAAAGTAAATATTATTCTAGGGGCTATTCCTATTTGAAAAGCACCACCATGTTTTTTATTCCATTCTTCTGCTAAAATAGTATTAAAGGGTGGTGGTAATTTTAGAAAATACTTTGTACTTAATTGGTGATCTAAAAATGCTTTGCCAGTTTTACTAGCCAAGTTTAAATATTCATTACTAAAATCCTTTATCTGTGTCATATTATCTATATGTAGTCTTTCTAAGTCTTGGAGTGCTCTATTCTGCATCTCTGTATTTCCTCTATACTGATCATATCCTAGTATCATTTGTATATTCTTTTTGAGAAAGATAAATGCCCTTCTGGGTATATTAACATGAAAGTTAGAGCCATCCCTGCCTCCTACAACAACGGTTATCCTGAAGAAGCAAGAACAGAAATCCTCATTGAATGTTGCCCGTTTACTAAACCTTCTTTAGTCTTTTTCCCTCCTGAAATATTAGCATGTATAAATACCTTAGAAAAATTTAAAATTTTTATCTTTGATAATCTTACTTCTATTCTATATCTAAAAGTTATAGAAATGGTGAGCAGCATATTAATACCTAGAAGGAGATGAAGGATATTATGAGGAATTGATTTGTCCCTAATCATTATTATAGGGAATTATACTAGCATTTGCAAAGTCTCAAAACAAGGTTCAATGTGTGTTGAGGATTATCACAAAGAGATGGAGATTGCTATGATTTGGGCCAATATAGAGGAAGATATAGAAGCTACTATGGCTCAATTTCTTAGTGGCTTGAATAAGGACATTGCTTATTAGGTTGAATTACAACATTATGTGGAATTGAGAGGATATGGTTCACATGGCATAAGATTGAGAGGCAACTCAAAAGCAAAGGGCACAACTAGATATGATTCTAAGTCTAATTCGAGTTCTAATTCTTCATGGAAATCGACTTGGAAGAACAAGGATGACAAACCCTTAAATAAGCCTAGAGATGATGCTTCTAAGATTAAAATTAATATGGGCAACAAGGGTAAGGTTAAGAATCCAATCAAACTAGGAGTATAAGGTGTTTCAAGTGTTTAGGGCATGGTCATATAGCTTCACAATGTCCTAATAAGAAAGTTATGTTGATAAAGGATAGGGCATGTAGAATCAGTAAGTGAACATGAAGATAAACAGTGATAGTGAAGATAGTATGCCACCTTTGGAGGATGCTAGTGACATTGAGTGCTCCATGGGTGAAATGTTAGTGATACAATGCACACTTAGTTTGCAAAGTAAGGATGATGAGCATAGTGAGCAGCGTGATAACATATTCCACACTCATTGTTTAATTGCAAATAAGTTGTGTAATGTGATTATTGATAGTGGTAGTTGCACCAATGTAGCTAGTACCTTGCTTGTAAAGAAACTGAAATTGCCAACTATTAAGCATCCAAAGCCGTATAAATTGCAATGGTTAAATGATAGTGGTGAAATGAAGCACCAAAATGCAAGTTTTGGTGTCATTTTCCATAGGCAGATATAATGATAAAGTTTTGTGTGATATAGTGCTTATGGATGTTAGCTATATGTTGTTAGGGAGGCCATGGCAATATGATAGGAGAGTCGTGCATGATGGTTACAAGAATAGGTACTCATTGGTCATGAATGGACAACAATGCAATTTTGGTCCTTTGTCTCCAAAGTAATCTATGAGGATCAAGTGTGTATTCAAAAGCATTATGAGGAGATGAAATCAAAGGAAACTGATTCTGCCCAAACAAAAGAAAGTGAAAGCAAGGGTAATAAACCGTTAAGAGTTCAAAAAGAAAAGAAAAGATTGCAGAAAGTGAAAATCAAGTGAGTTTAAGAGAAAAATCAAAATGTAAACAAAAGAGAAAGGAAAAAGTGAGTTTTTATGCAAAAAAGAGTGAAATTAAAAGAGCTATGTATGTGAGGCAGCCTATACTTGTACTTATGTACAAGGATCTTTTACTTAATACTAACGATCTTAACCAATCATTTTTCTAGTGTTATTGGTGATTTTTTATAGGCATTTTCTAATTTGTTTCCTGAGGAAATTCCTAATGGATTGCCATCACTTAGAGGGATTGAACATCAAATCGATTTCATTCCTAGAGCTAGCATTCCAAATCAACCAGCTTATAGAAGCAATCCAAATGAGTCTAAGGAGATTCAAAGTCAAGTTGAAGAGCTCATGTCTAAAGGTTATGTGCATGAAAGCCTTAGTCCATGTGCGTTGTTCCAGTATTGTTAGTGCCAAAGAAAGATGGATCTTAGAGAAAGTGTGTTGATTGTCGTGCCATCAACAAAATCACTGTAAAGTATAGACATCCTATCCCTAGATTAGATGATATGCTTGATGAGTTGTATGGTTCTTGTGTGTTCTCTAAGATTGATTTGAAATCTGGTTACTATCAAATTAGAATGCGTGTGGGGGATGAATGGAAAACACCATTTAAAACAAAATATGGTCTATACGAGTGGTTAGTTATGCCTTTTGGTTTGACTAATGCACCTAGTAAATTTCATGAGGCTTATGAACCATGTTTTGCATGCTTTTATTGGTAAATTTGTTGTTGTCTATTTTGATGATATTCTAATTTATAGTAAGAGTGAAGAAGAGCACTATTTGAAATCTATTTTTGAAGTGTTGCATAAAGAGAAGTTCTATGTTAACCTTAATAAATGTTCTTTTTGTATGGATCAAATTGTTTTTCTAGGTTATGTTGTTAATGCGCAAGGAATTTAAGTTGATCAAGAAAAGGTGAAAGCTATTCTAGAATGGCCGAGACTTAATTCTGCAAGTGAGGTTAAGAGTTTTCATGGTTTGGCTGGTTTTTATAGGAGATTTGTCAAGGACTTTAGCAGTATAGCTGCACCATTGACTGAAATTGTTAAAAAGATTGTAGGACTTAAGTGGGAAAAGGAGCAAGAAAAGGTTTTTAGTCTGTTAAAAGAAAAATTAAGCACAACACCTAGTCAAGCATTACTTAACTTTGATAGAACTTTTGAAATTAAACGTGATGCTTCTAGATATGGTATTGGAGCTGTTTTGATGCAGGAAAGAAAGCCTATTGCTTACTTTAGTGAGAAGTTAAGTGGGGTAGCCTTAAATTACCCTACTTATGACAAGGAGATGTATGCATTGGTGAGAGCTTTAGAGACATGGCAACATTATCAATGGCCAAAAGAGTTCATGATTCATATTGATCATGAAAAGCTTGAAGTATCTGAAAGGCCAAGGTAAGTTAAACAAGCAACATGCTAAATGGATGGAGTTCATTAAAACATTTCCTTATGTTATCAAATATAAACAAGGTAAGGAAAATATTATTGCAAATGCATTATCTCAATGGTATGCCTTGATCTCTACTTTAAGTGTAAAATTACTTGGTTTTGAGCATATTAAGGAATTGTATGTTAAAGACCATGATTTTGCTAATGTTTATGAGGCATGTAGAAAGGCAGCATTTGGTAAGTCTTGCAAGTATGAAGGTTATTTGTTTAGAGATAAACTGAATGTGTGTGCCTAATTCTTCATTGCGAGAGCTACTTGTGCGTGAATCACATGGGGGTAGTTTAATGGGACATTTTGGTGGTAGAAAAACTTCAGATGTCTTAAATGAGCACTTTTTCTGGCCGCATATGAAAAAAGATGTTAAGAGAATATGTGCAAAGTGCATAACATGCAAACAGGCTAAATCTAAAGTTTTACCCCATGGCATGTACACACCTTTACGTATACCTAGCGAACCATAGGTATATATATATATATATATATATATATATATATATAGACTTTGTATTAGGCTTGCCTAGGTCTAGGAAGGGTCATGATTCTATTTTTGTAGTTGTTGATTGGTTTTCTAAGATGGCACATTTTATACCTTGCCATAAAACTGATGATGTAACTAACATTGCTGGTTTGTTCTTTCGAGAAATAGTGCATTTACGTGGTATTCCAAAAACTATTGTTTCAGATCATGATGTTAAATTTCTTAGCTACTTTTTGAAAATGTTGTGGGGAAAGTTAGTGACTAAGTTGTTGTTTTCAAGCACTTGTCATCCATAAACTGACAGACAAATTGAAGTAGTTAATAGAACTTTAACTCAATTGTTACATGCTATTGTCTTAAAGAATTTAAAGAATTGGGAAGATTGCTTGCCACATGTTGAGTTTGCATATAATCATAGTGTTCATTTTGCTTCTAATTACTCACCATTTGAAATCGTTTATGGTTTTAATCCCACTTACTCCTATGGATTTAATTCCTTTACCTGTTGATGAGTATGCAAACTTAGATGGAGAAAGGAAGGCAGAATTAGTGAAGAGCATGCATGAAGGTGTGAGGCAGTATATAGAAAAAAGGACAAATCAATGTCAAATGCAAGTTAACAGAATGAACAAGAAATGTGTGTTTGGACTTGGTGACTGGGTGTGGATACATATGCACAAGGAAAGATTTCCTTTAAAGAGGCATTCTAAATTGCATCCTAGAGGACATTGTCCATTCCAAGTCATAGCCAAGGTTAATGGTAACTCCTACAAGCTGGATTTGCCGGGCAAATATGATGTTAGTGTTACTTTTAATGTTTCTGATCTTTCTCCTTTCGATTTTGATATAAGTGAAGTTGATTTGAGGTCGAATCCTTTTGAGAAGGGAGGAAATGATGGAAACGCAAGCATTAGAGATGGTAGCATGCATTCTAACACATCTCAGGATCCTTTATACATTCATGAAGGTTCAATTACAGAAGCAAAAGCAAAGAAAATAAAGGCAGCCTTGAATGCACTTATTGAAGATACTTGGAGGAAACAAAGCTTGCATGGAGATTTCACTAAGGCATTAGGCTTGGAACATAATCAAAGCCATATAAACATGATCCAAGCATATCAATGAGATTTCATTAGCTAACTATACATAATGGTCATAAATTAGCTAGTTTAGGTTTAGTTTAGTTGTAATGGACTGAAAATATTATTATTAATCCCAATTTAGGTGCATTTTAATTTAGTTAGTTTATTAAGTTAGATTCAAACTTCTGAAGGCTTAATCTGTGTTAGATAAGTTATTTTGCTAAGGTTTGTTTTATGTGTGTCAAGGCATGATATAAATATGCCTATAAACATTGAAAGAGGGGAGCTGGATGAAATTTTAGAGAATTCACTTTTGTGAGCTTCTTTGTTCCTTGAGAGCAAACTACACTTATCAAGAATAATCCTTCTTATGATGTTCAATTTCTTATATCTTAGGTTCCTTTCTGAAAGACGTTTGTGGCTGTAAGATGTCATTGGGTTGCAGCGTACTAAAAGTTTAAATATGGTTTTAATGTTCCTAACTTCGTTTCCACGTTCTCGTGCTTTTCTTGAGATTTGGTTCTTGAGGATTGCATCACACTTACCCTTTGCTTTCACTCCTTTTGGCTGAATTCCTTTAGAGCCTTTCCCTTTGGTCGAGTACCTTCGTTCCTTGTTGTCAGTTCGATTAATGAGTTTCGAAGGGAATCGTAGATGATGGACTCTAGAACTAGTCAGTACACTTGATTAGTGAACTTAGTTTATAGAGTAAGCACTAAATGTGGTGTGTCTTTTGACATGCCAAATCGGATTGTGCTTCTGTTAAGCTCACTCCCCATCCTTAAACAAAGATGAAAACTGATTGGCAATGGGCCATTAGGTTTCAAGTATTGAGGGCTATCAAGTTATGCCTTCTCCACTGAACTCCACAGGGTGGCTAGTACAGAAAGACACCTAGATGGAGAGGGTTTTGGATATGACTGATAGTCGCTCGCAGAAACAAGGGGGAAAGATCTCTCTAAATTTGAATCCGATGGTGAATGGGCAGAACAAGATGGGGCAACTCCTGGAATGCCATCTGATCGACCAAAAACTCCTTTAATTTTTTGAGGCAGGGCTTCGATCGAATAGTCTTGTAAATCAATATTCCAGATGGATGGCCAGCTCCTCAAACTGCTGGGATGATATTCACAGATTAGCTAAGCGGGCGGACGTTACCTATATCATAATAGGTAGGGAGGAATACAAAGATAGGTGCTAGCTCCTTGGCTGTTAGGTGGGGCTGATGGGATTTAAATAGGTATAGTTCCTTTATCCAAGGGGATGGAGAGATAGATTAATAGTCTAGATCTCTGCAAAGGGCCGCTTGGTGCTTGTTTCCCTCGATCAGTCGCCCCTAGATAGGAAAGTTCAATCCTTCGCTACCACTTCTTTCCCACCAATTGATAACTCTAGTTACGCTTCTGCTTCCGTCTAGACACAAATGCCTTGGAGCAAGAGACCTAAACTCACCTTCTTTCTATCCAAGATTTCGGTCCAGCTAGGAGAGGGAATTGAAGATGAAGGCCTTCGATCATGATAGAGACCCAGGTCATGTAGTTGGTGGGCCTAGTCTCGATCCTTCTTTCGTTTATGCTAAATCTCAGGGCTCAGATGGATCCCAGTCCATGGGAATAAGATCGATAAGCGGAAGGGGTATAATTCGATTACTCAGATGCAACTCTGTAGCCCACCTTTGATCGGATAGATGCCCTGGATTGGTTCTAATGAATGGTATACCTTCTGGGGCCTTGAAAGATCCTAGTTATGGCTATCCCAGGGTTCTATCTGGTTATTGGTAGTAGAAAGAAGATGGCTCGGCATTAGAAGATGGAGTAGAGCTGCTTGCTCCAGAATCAATTGATTGAGAAGCGGTCACTCGCCTCTCATTTAAGAGTTTAGTTGGCATTGCCTTAGATCTGGGAGATGGAGATGGGAATGGTGAGAGAGGCCTTTCTGTCCACTAGCCTTTACACAGCTGATTAGCCTCTTGGCTAGGGCCCTTTTACTTTTAGGTTTCCGTTCCGTCAGGGGAAAGGACTTTGTTTCCTCATCTTTGATCATGGCTTGAAGGCGTGGGGGACATACCTCAAAGAACCATACGTTGTATCAAATCCTTCCCAATGCATATCAGAATGTGGTGGATGGATACTTATCATTTTGAACATCTTTCATGCTCTATCCCGGGAACACAAGCCACTTTCTTTCCCAACATGTCTTGGTCCAACCCCCCTTTTTTATATCTTTTCATAACGAGAATATATATTGATACAAAGCGAGAGTACTTGACTTAGCTTAGAGCCCTGAGCTCCTCGGATCGGAAGAACACCAAACTGCGAAAGGAGAAGGAGAAGCCCTCTTCGGAACCCATACCCTAAGTCTATTATTTTATTTAGAATATATGTCAGGATGAGACGCTGACACTTGGTTGCTGTTGCTAGCATGAACATGCGGTAGACTTCTCGGAGGTGCCAGTAAGGCGGCTATGGCTGCATTTGCCAAATCCGAGGGCTTTAGTGAGGGGTGCCCCATGGTCTACAACATATGATGCTGGGTTATTACCATGCCTTTTTGTTTATGTTTATAGAGATTGTCTAGACAAGTCATCAGTTATCACCTCTTTATCCCTTGTTTGACTATCTTAGAAAAAGGCTCAAGTTGGTTGTTCAAAGCCCCCTTTAAAGAAAGAGTTACCAATCTCAATACAATGAGTTATATGGCACCTTCTTAGTTCTAGCTTCTACATGTGTATAAAACTTCTTCCTTTTATGCCTCTGTTTATGCTTCAGTTGATGAATCAACTTTTGATGCAGCAGATGGGGATGCACTTGATTCTTATCCTCTTTCTTCTGCCGCTTTAGTGAATGCACCAATGCATAAGTAAGATGAGAGATAAGGGTTGTTAGGGCACAGGCCTACCCTTCCTACGGGTTCCATAGTTAAGGTCGGGTAGTGAAAGTAAGGTCAATAAGGACCACAACAAGCCTCTTGGTGAGACAAGACAAGGAGTTTGAAGATATCAATATAATGTCAGGTGAAGAAAAAGAAAAGAAACTCCACTTCTTATACAAATAGAGGAGGCAAAAAGAATAGGAATCATAAACAGTAATTTACTATTTTAATTAACATCAATCGAGTGTTAACTAAGTATGTACACCTAACTCGCCTAAAAATTTCTCGTAACTAATCAATCAATCATTCATTGGCTGGTAGTCAAATAGGCAGCAAGGTGAACCTCTCGGTACTCAAACCAAACTATCACAAGTAATGAGAAATGATTTTAAGCTAACAAAACTCGAACAAGAAATGAAAAACTTTTCTGAAGAGGGCTTGCAGAGTAGTCTTTGTCTTTATTCGACTGAGAGTTGACTATGCCCTTTCCTTTGCCTATAGGATTGTTGCCTGCCCTGCTTCCCATGCACCTACTTCTCATGCACTAACTGAGGGCCCCCTCTAGGATTCTAAAGTTGGGAAGTTCCTGTAGGGAAAAGAAAAAGAAAGAAAATTATGACTAGAAATATTACGTTGAACATAACTAGGCATTCTATACACTAATGTAGCTCCTTATGTGGTTTCACCCTCAAGCTGTGAGAAAGGTTTTTATTACTTATACAATGCCCCAAAGAGAGTACTACCCAAGGTTTTTTTCCATCCTCAACTTTTGTATTAGCCCTCGTTTGTAGCCAAACTGAAAAGCCTACTATTACGACTGCAAGATAAGAGAATGAAGGGGAGGACAATAGATTAGAAATTTTGTTTTTAGTATAGGATAGGATTCAGGCTACTCAACAATCTTCCTCATATTGAAATTCAAATAAAGAAAAAAGAATTAAGCTTAGCACCGCTCTAGCTCCTCTTGCTGTTTGAGTAAGAGTTTATGGTCGTGTGGTACCTTTGACTCTTTCAGGTGCTGCTTATTTATCTCAAGGTTCGTTCTAACGCGGGGCACCCATGAGCTACCTGGCCTCCTTGAACAATCACTCCAACGATTGCACTCAAACTCTTGTTGACACGCTAGTAAAGCAAGCAAGAAAGAGAATTACAATTCTTTGTTGGACCACTATGTCTACTATTCTACTGAATATACCACTTTATGAACCCCGAACCAAAGATAAGTGTTGAAAAAGTGCCTTAGTTTGCTAGGATTTGCTTAAATCTTATCTTTGATTTAGGCTTATCATTATCTTTGATTTAGGTTTATTATTATCTTTAATCTAGGCTTATCACTTATCCTTTGTTATATTCAACTCTATATAAAGAGCAATACAATAGAAAAATTAGAGAGAGAGGCTTCCAGAAAATAATTGCTCTCTCCCGCTCTTTCTTTGCCAGTTCATATTACTTTGTTCTTGTGCTAAACAACAACAGATTGGTATCAGAGCCTATTTGTTCTTGAGGGATTTGTGCGTTGAGTGAATCCAAACACAAACCAAAAACACAATAACCAAAAGAAGAAAAAAAACCCAGAAGAGATGGAAACTGAAACAATGTTCTCTCATGTTACACCACCAATTTTTGATGGTGATAACTATCAAGTTTGGGCTATTAGAATGACGGTCCATCTTGAAGCATTAGACCTTTGGGAAGCTATAGAGGAAGATTATGATATTCCTCCATTGCCGGAGAATCCTACTATGACTCAACTCAAGGTCTATAAAGAGAGAAAAACTAAGAAGTCCAAAGCTAAAGCATGTTTATTCTCTGCAGTTTCAAGCACTATATTTACAAGGATCATGAGCTTGGAGTCAGCAAAGGATATATGGGACTACCTCAAGAAGGAATACCAAGGCAACGAAAGAACCAAAAAATATGCAGGTACTCAATTTGATTAGAGAGTTTGAAATGTTAAAAATGAAGGAGACAGAAAACATCAAAGACTACTCTAACAAATTGTTGGGTATAGTGAATAAGATAAGGTTGCTTGGTAAGCATTTTTCTGACGAACGAATTGTGCAAAAAATTCTCGTAACTTTGCCTGAAAAGTACGAGTCTAAAATTTCTTCATTAGAAGAATCTAAAGATTTGTCAAGTATATCCTTGGCAGAATTGGTGAATGCATTGCAGGCACAAGAGCAAAGAAGAATGATGAGAAAAGAAGAATCCATGGAGGGTGCTCTTCAAGCAAAGGCAGAAAATTCAGAAGGGGGCAAAGATAAAAAGAACTACAATAAGAAAAAGGGCAACAAGACTGGCAATAACAACAAAAACAAGGATGAGATATATCCACCTTGTCCACACTGCAAAAAAACAAACCACCCACAAAAAAAGTGTTGGTGGAGGCCTGATGTCAAGTGTAGAAAATGTGGTAAGATTGGACACATGGAGCGGATCTGCAAATCACAACAACATGAAGAGACAAAAGTTTCTATTGAGCAATAACAAGAAGACCAACTTTTTGTTGCAACATGCTTCGCAACAAATATCAGCTCTAGCGATTCCTGGCTAATTGATAGCGGCTGCACAAATCACATGACCAATGATCAAGAGCTCTTTAAAGAGCTCGACAAAACCATTATTTCCAAAGTAAAAATTGGAAACGGTGAATTTATTTCAGTCAAGGGCAAAGGAACTGTGGCTATAGAAAGTTTAACAGGTTTAAAGTACATTACTGATGTTTTATATGTGCCTGATATTAACCAAAACCTGTTGAGTGTTGGACAACTAGTTGAAAAGGGTTTTAAAGTCGTATTTGAAGACAAATGGTGTTTTATCAAAGATGTGAAGGGCAGAGATGTATTCAAAGTGAGAATGAAAGCAAAAAGCTTTGCTCTAAATCTAATGGAGGAGGAGCAAATATCATTCTCAAGCACTGTAAGTAATGCAGAATTATGGCATAGAAGGCTTGGGCATTTTCATCATGGTGGACTTTTATATGTACAAAAACATAATTTAGTGAAAGGTGTGCCATTGCTAGAAGACAAGTTAGCTGATTGCGTGGCTTGTCAATATGGCAAGCAAAATAGAAGACCTTTCTCTCAAACGACATGGAGAGCAACACGCAAAGCTGCAATTGATACACACAGATGTTGGAGGACCTCAGAAAATATCATCATTAAATGGTAGTAAGTACTACATTATATTTATTGATGATTATACCAGGTTTTGCTGGATTTATTTTCTCAAATTCAAATCTGAGGTTGTTGATATATTTTGGAAATATAAAGCATGGGTGGAAAATCAAAGTGGCTGCAGGATACAAAAGATAAGGTCAGATAACGGGAAAGAATACACCAATGATATTTTTGACAAGTTTTGCAGAGAAGCTGGTATTGAGCATCAACTCACAGCACCTTACACTCCACAACAGAATGGCGTAAGTGAGAGAAAAAATCGAAGTATTATGGAGATGACAAGGTGTATGCTACATGAGAAGGAATTGCCAAAGAAACTATGGGCAGAAGCTGCAAACACTGCAGTTTTTTTGCTAAATAGGTTGCCAACTAGAACTTTGTAGAAAAAAAACTTCGTATGAAGCCTGGTTTGGTTACAAACCCGATTTGCAAAATCTAAAAAATTTTTGGTTGCCTTTGTTTCTTTTATGTACCACAAGTAAAAAAAGACAAACTTGATAAGAAGGCAGAACCAAGAGTTTTCATTGAATATAGCAATTTTTCCAAAGCTTATAGAATTTTTCAACCACAAAATGGAAAATTTGTTATAAGCAGAGACGTCAAATTCATAGAGGATAGACAATGGAACTGGGAGGAGTCAATAAAAACACAATTGTCAGAGATTCCGCAATACTTTGAAGATGATATAGATGATGTCCCAGTTAGAGGAACAAGGACTTTATCTGATATTTATGAAAAAAGCAATATTGCTGTATTTGAGCCTGCAAAATTTGAAGAAGCTGAGAAGGATGACAAGTGGGTTGAAGCAATGAAGGAGGAGCTCAGAATGATTGAAAAGAATAATACTTAGGAGTTGGTGAACAAACCTCAACACAGAAAAGTCATTGGAGTCAAATGGGTTTATAGAACCAAACTTAATGCAGATGGTTCTATAAACAAATATAAAGCCAGATTAGTTGTGAAAGGGTATAGTCAAGTGTTTGGAGTAGATTTCTCAGAAACTTTTGCTCCAGTAGCACGCTTGGATACAATCAGGATGTTGCTTGCTTTAGCAGCACAAATGAGATGGAAGACTTACCAGCTAGATGTAAAATCTGCTTTTTTAAATGGTAATCTTCAAGAGGAAATCTATGTAGAGCAGCCTAAGGGATTCAAAGTCAAAGGACAGGAGGAGAAAGTCTATTTGCTGAAAAAGGCCTTATATGGTCTTAAACAAGCACCCAGAGCCTGGTATAGCAGAATTGATGAATATCTTCAAAGTCTTGGATTCGTTAAAAGTCCAAGTGAAGCTACATTATATGTAAAAGGAGCAGGTGCTAACTTAATTATAGTTTTCTATTTATGTTGATGATTTACTTGTAACAGGAAGCAATGAGAAACTGGGTAAAAGAGTTTAAAGCTGAAATGCTCAAAGTATTTGAGATGACTGATCTAGGCTTGATATCTTACTTTCTGGGTATGGAAGTGAAGCAAGATCATGATGGAGTCTTCATAAGCCAAAAGAAATATGCAAAAGAAATACTCAAAAAATTTCACATGGAAGAATGCAAAAGCACCAGCACACCAATGAATCAGAAGGAAAAATTTAGCAAAGATGATGGAGCAGAAAAAGTTGATGAAAGCCAATATAGGAGCCTAATTGGTTGTTTGATGTATCTTACAGCCACTAGACCAGATATAATGTTTGCAGTGAGTTTACTTTCAAGATTCATGCATTGTGCTAGTGAAGTGCATTTCCAAGCTGCAAAAAGGATTGTAAGATATATCAAGGGCACCACAAATTATGGTATCAAATATTCTTACTGTCAGAATTTTAAACTTCATGGTTATTCTGATAGTGATTGGGCAGGTTCTGCTGATGACATGAAAAGTACAACAGGATTTTGTTTCAACTTTGGATCAGGAATTTTTTCATGGTGTTCAAAGAAGCAAGATGTGATAGCTCAAAGTACAGCAGAGGCAGAATATGTAGCAGCTAATGCTACGGTAAATCAAGCAATTTGGATAAGAAAAATACTTGCGGACTTACACATGAAACAAAGTGAGCCAACACAGATTTATGTAGACAACCAAGCTGCAATTGCAATTTCAAATGATCCTGTTTTTCATGGCAAAACTAAGCATTTCAAGATCAAGTTGTATCACTTAAGAGAAGAACAAAAGAATGGCGAAATTAAACTGCTTTATTGTAAGACCGAGGATCAAATTGCGGATATGTTAACTAAAGCTTTATCAAAAGCTAGACTCGAAGACTTAAGAGATAGATTAGGCCTCTGCAATTACTAAGGCAAGGAGGAGTGTTGAAAAAGTGCCTTAGTTTGCTAGGATTTGCTTAAATCTTATCTTTGATTTAGGCTTATCATTATCTTTGATTTAGGTTTATTATTATCTTTAATCTAGGCTTATCACTTATCCTTTGTTATATTCAACTCTATATAAAGAGCAATACAATAGAAAAATTAGAGAGAGAGGCTTCCAGAAAATAATTGCTCTCTCCCGCTCTTTCTTTGTCAGTTCATATTACTTTGTTCTTGTGCTAAACAACAACAATAAGATATATCTTTGAATCATCCCCCTTACTTGGCCCTATGATGCAAATAGTAAGAGTAAGTGTTATCTTTCTTTTCTCTGCTGTTATCTTTCTTTCCTCTGCTTATTCCACCAACGAATCGACTTTTAGCTCGACCAAATAGTCAAATGTCCGGTTAGGATATGTGGGAAAGAAGCTCCTAGCATATTTCAGGATGACTTCCGTTTCATATTCCAGTTTTGCAAGATCCGAATAGGATTGAAAGGGTATGAATGCTGAATGGTCCCATAAGTACTTTTGCTCACCCTCGAATAAGTAGTAAAGCATGGGCGCGTTGGAACGATCCCGCTTTAAAAACTCAACCTTGGGGGAATTCGTTTCACCGGTCCGGTGACTTGGCATAAAAATGCAAGTAGGGTTCTCCTCTATATGGTGCACTCCCACTTCTTCATACCTAGAAAAAGTTTGAGCTACTCTAAGGGACAGCTTTTTGTTGTCGGATGAAGGTCTTACGTTGACTAAGAAGATAGAAAATTCCATCTTTTTTGCAGTCCTAGAGATCGGGGAGATAAAAGCTCACCCTCCCTGTCGTTCAATTTAGTAGGGGATCCCTACTTGTAGCTTGGAAATGATTACCTGTTTGTTGCTAATAGGGAGAGATCTTTCATTAAGGTTTGATGCTCCTCAATAGGGATCCCTAGACCAATAGCTTGCTTGTGGAACTTGGTACTTTGACTTTAATTTGAATGGGGGTATTCTTGTAGAGTTTGGCCCTTTCCTTGGCGCACTACCATCAATTTTACTAGTGCTCCTCAAACCCAATGGGATAGAATTCCTTTCGAATTTTAGTTTTCAACTTCTTCCTTGACAACCCAGAAATGTCATGGTTCCTCGTATATGCATTCCAACAAGTTAGTGCATGATTTCACGATTTTGATTTTCTTTTTTCTCCGATCCAGTCCATTTTGTCTTCTTTATGGTGGATTCGCCTTATTAAAGAAGAGCTTCTAATTTTGTATGACAACAGAATGAGCATTCGTTAAATGGCCAAAATGGAAAGAAATGTTGGCATGGGGGTTTTGGCAATTTCATTTCCATTTTTAGTCAATTGAAATTTCAATTGATCTTGTGTATTTTTTGAAGCCCAAACGGTGTCAACAAGCTTCCGCTCTGCTCAGAACGGACCAACCATAAAGTGAGTAAAGAAGGATGGAACTCACTTTAGCTTTCTGACTAACGCTTTTTATGTAGTTTGCTGTGCATTCTCCTCGGTTCAAGTCAGTTCCTCGAGCTCTAATGTTTTCTTCAAGGCTAGTAGTCTTTCTCGCTATTGGATTAGAAACTCTCTCTCTTTCTAGTCCATGTATCTGATCTCCTCTACTCTTACTAAACCTACCAAAAAGTCAGATCTATTCTTTACTCACTTTAGCGTACCTTACTAAAGTCACAATTTGTTTGACCTTGCAGAATTAAGGGTCGTTCTGCGCTGATTAATGCCAGTAAGCTCACTTGAGGGAACTCGCTTGCTCTTTGGGAACGGCTTTCAACTTTATTATGGTTCGGCACTTGCAGATTGCTTTTGTTATCTGGAGTCATTACAAGAAAGGGAGCGGTGCAACTAGCTGGGTCGTTAGGCATATTTAAATAAATATTCCAGATAGGCTAGTATGGTAAAAGTATACTAGTATGGTAATGAGTAGTAATTAGCAGTTTAATGTGAGGCATGGTCGACTATTTTTGAGACGCACGCTATACTATAGTTGTGAGTTCACATGACGAAGCGTTGGTACATAGTGAGCAGTCGCCAGAGGGGGTCCCTTAAGGAGAACTACAGTGAGTGGTAGAGCGTAGAGCTTAAAGAAAGTCAGGTAGAGGCACCAAAGAGAGACGATCATAGCTTGGCCAATCCCGAAGGGGTGAGAAATCCTAGGGCAAGGAAGGAGGTACGCTTTCAAAAGCATTCGATCGATCGGAGATAAGCACTTGAGCGTAAATGGTGTATGCTTATATGTTAGTAGAATAATAACTGTTATCTATCTTTCTTTCTCTCAACTGATATGCCTTGCTACTAGTGCTGGTGTACCAATACCCTTGGTGGGCGAAGGGTAAAGGTGTCCGATCGATTGAACCCAGACTAGAAAGCATCTCAGTCGCCAGCCGCATAAGCTCACTTGTTGGTCCCCGGCTGAAAGAAAACAAACCCAACCTACAGAGGCTGATCTGGGAAGTGAAGAAGCGAGAGAAGTACAGATGATAATGTAGTAGCTCTTCAATACCGATTGGCATTGATCAAGTCGAGTTTACTAACTGAGAAGAGCATAGAGTGGGTAGAAACTATGCCATAAGAGAGATGACCATCGGAAGTTACTGTGCCCTGGGAAAGACCACCAGTTTATAGGCTCAAAATCATTGTCAAGTACTTTAGGGCATACCATAAATGCTATTCTGATTTTTGACTTTGAATGTCAAAACCCGCCACTGTTGAAAGTAAGGAAGATACGAGCTTTTCACTCGCGAAAGAAGTCACCACTCGAGCAAGAGCACGGCGGCTAGCTCCCTGGTAAGATGAAGGGTCTTGTTCTTCCCCAGAAAGAGAGATTAGTATTGGAAGGTGAAGATGAAGGAAGGGCGAAAACTACAGTCAAATTAATATTAATTGTAATTAGGGTAAAGAAATACGAGCAATCCATAAGAATAGCAAATGTAGCCCCTATCTCTTAAAAAGAAGAGGGTCCACGAGTTAAGACAAAGAAGTTCTAATTAATCAAGTAGAGTTTACCCACGAGAGTAAGAGGCAGTATCAGCACCGAAGAAAGCAGGGATAGGTGCAGTCGCATTCGATCGAGAGTCGGATACCCATATATAAGGTATCAGATGGGAAGACAGAGTGCGTAGAATAGACTTACCGAGACAAGAGCCTTCTTCAGTATTCAACCGAGCCAACAGCCAGCCCTTTTATTATTATTTATTTAGTAAGATAGGTAAAGAATGATAATCTTCTAAAAAATTTAGATCGCTCTCTTTTAAAGAATAAGGAAATCCCGATCTGGCACTTTACCATTTTTCGTTTAAAAAGCCATTTCCCCTCATTTTAAAACAGTGCTTAGCTTAGGTCGACTAACTGGACCCCGGTGAGATAGCTTTCTTAAGGATTGGCTGTCCTACTTACCATGTTTTCCATGCCATGTGCTTCCTCCAATACTAAAACAGGGTGCTGCCTTATATTCTATAGTCAAGTCCGTTCCTCAACAAGCTAATTAAGGGTTTTGGAGGTGGGCATCCAGGTCCATCCTAACAACATGAACAGAAACCAAACTTGATCATCTGAGTAGTTTGATATAACATCTACCAATTATGAAAGCAAGCAGCTGAGCTGAAAAAAAAAGGAAAGGCAGCACACATGAGGCAAGATAAAGAGGGCTGAGAATGATCTTGAGACCATTCCTTTTGAATGGAGCGAAAGCACCACACCCGATTTGACTACAGAATGCATTTCGTACTAAGAAAATACTTTTTTCATCCAGTGTACTTCACTACAGGCATTGGTCTATCTTCTAGTTCTTCCCATGGATTGCCTACTAATCTGAGTAAATAAGTAAGGTTCCTCGAAGCCCTCTTCCCTGCCTTAACAAGAACAAAAATAGCAACTATAGCAACAAGGCATCCCTACTTTTCCTAGCTCAAGGAAACAAAAACAGAATAGGGGCTAATGATAGAACAAAAAGAAGTAGAACTCACAACTCAAGCACTAACAACGAGTTAGAATCCAGGAACTACAATCTGCATTCCTTGAATGCACTAGATGTGTCAGTCCAATAAAAGAAGCCCATTTATCGCATCTTTAAAGTCACTATTGGCATTTAGAATGTTAACTAATTTTAGTACTGTTTTCTATTTTCTATTCCAGGAGCGATAGGATCGCCCTCTCACACCGGATCGAGGGGAGCCGAAGCATCGTTACGAATAGCTTCTAAAAGGAGAAGTGGCTTTGTTCACTTTCTCTTGACCTAATTCCAGTGGAAGTAAGTAAAGGATGGGAACTTGTTTCTTTGCTTTGAAGAAGGAACAGGAACTAACCAAGCAAGCAAAGATTGATTGGCATCTATCTATAAAAGAGAGAAGTAAAGCAAGGGGTACTAATTGTTTCTTGAAGGAATTCTATTGTAAACATAAAATGGAAGCAATTCCCAATTGGGATGGACAAAGTTCCAAGCTCACTTTAGTACTCTTTGGTAAGCATTCCACACTTCAATTGCTTATCTACAAACACTACATCATAATATAGTGTGAAGAGCGAGTTATATATATCTATTCTCTTTTCCAGAAAGATAGAGCTTATAAGATAATGATAATATATAGATCTTTAGTTTCAATGGCAGTTAATCAAGCCAGAATTCCTTTCCTAGTGATGTGGCAAAGAAAGAAGCTTCTGCCATTCCTGAAACACTAGAAATTGGCCCATGCCAGACAAGAACTAGGAAGGTTAATCCTGATAGTAGATCGAGCTCTCAGTCCAAAAGCACTGCATGGAATGAAAGAACATGGAACTGGAGTTCTCTATCCAAGATCACCCCAGTTTTTTGAATGCCACCTTCATTCACTAGATGTAAAGCAACCTTCTTAATGGGGAAGGGGGAAGCGAGACCCCTGTTACCACAATATGAAGGATGGGATGGGAGAGAAAGCCAATTATCATTAGCCAGTAAGTTAGTTTCAGTCATAAGCCTGTCGATAATTTGAGTTCCCCTCTCGTGCCAGCCTTCCAAGCAAAGCAAGACCTACTAGTCTGCTTTTTGGTGCCCGTTGGCAAAAGATTGGAGTTTGATTCCTCGTATGCTTTCTAGCTGGAAAATGGAAGGACTTTATCTGTGCTAGGAATAGCAAGAGCCCAAAAAGAGAAGAACAGAAAGAACAAGAAGGATTGAAATTATGAACTCCTTTCCAAGTCAAAGGCCTTCTCTTTCTTTCGAAGTGGCTTATTTGCCATTTAGGAGAGATCCTAGTATACTTATTATATCCTAAAAAGTCGGGGTGAAGACCGGGGAGTTGAAGAGACCTTTTGGTATATCCACTTTTTCCAAAAATTCCTCTTTCTCTAAGATACAGCTAATAGAAGGAATAGATAGAGGAGTTCCTGATCTGACCCATAGTCTTTGTATTCAAGCCAGAACACTATATGATCGAATCATCCTCAAGCCATGAATAGGCCTCATCTAAGATCAATTTTTGATTGTGCTCATCGCCAAACCTATTCATTGTCCATGTCTAAGAAAAGCGTCCGATAAATTGTCTCGTGCCAACCGTCTGCTATTAATGTTGAACCGACCTTTGGCTTTACTCGGCGTGTATAGCATCGATTGGGTCACCCGCCTCTTGCTTTGTTAGCTGTCCCTTACTTTCTGTGCTACCTCAACCTCTCGTGCCCTGGATTGATGTACTCTCCGCCTGCTCCGAACCTTCTGATTGGCCATCCTTGGGTTTAGAAATTGCATTATTCGACCTCTTTGCTTGTGATTTGCTATCGTGCTTCTCTCGCAATCTTTGATTATAAAAACCCTATTTTACGTTGCCTAAAATTGCACTAATAAAACCTTGACTTGGAGAGCGTGATTCCCCGTGAGCACACGAAAACGTCGATTTTATCAGGTAGATGCAGAACTCTAGCAGATAATTAGAATAGAACCTAAAAAGTAGGTCTCCTTAGGGCACTGGACAATGGTAGAATTAAGGAAACTAACTACCCTACCGACTCTAGCACCATGAAAAGAGTACCCAATCTTGAACATCAAAACTAGGCTTAGTTTGATAGGCTAAGGGGACACATTGCAGCAAAGGGGGCCTTAGTGGTGCTTTCTTGGGCGCCTAGCTGGTTCCAACCTGCATTTAAATCAAAGTTCTCAGTAAAGGAGTTCAACCTTGTCTTGTTGGCAAATCTAGCTTGAAAAGTCCACTGAAAAAGCAGACTTTCAAGTATAGTCCTGTGGCGGAATCCGTATGCATATGAGAAATAACTGGTAGCATTATGGTAAAATAGTAAATCTAGGATAGCACTGCTAGAGTTGCAATGGTATGGTAGCATCGGGAGTTAGGTAAATAGAGATCGAATTTTCAAGTTTGTTTTCGAGAATAGCACTGGGTAGCATCATTTTCCATCAAAGAGTAGCTTGGTGTAGTGACATGTGGCGAGGTCGAAGAAAAGGAGATCTCTGAACAGAGAAATGGCATTTCCTAAGGTTTGAAAGTGTTTGTATGACCACTAATATCATCCTCTATTTCATGGTTTGCTAGCTAGGCATTTAGGGAATGCTTCCTTGTCTCTTTCTTGCTAAGTCCAGTGTAGCTCCAATAGTTGTTAAGAATGAGACTTTGTTTTGGTACTTATAGCTACAGTTCAATTAGTTTGGTTTGTTTGTAATGTTACGGTTAGTTTTTGGTTACAAACATGTGATAGACTTTACTTGCAGCAATGTATCTCTAAAAGTCAATATTAGGTAGAATATTTGACATGCATTTAGAGATGCAGGAAGGTAACTTGTAAAAGCTGCAACATATGTATATATGTATCTTTTGCTGGATAATATCATTACTCTCTTTTCTCTGTATTCTCAACAATTGGTATCAGAGCTCTAAGGCTCTTACGGGCTGTGTGGTTCTTTGAAAAAAAATTATTCTGTTATTTTGCTTGTGTAGTGTAAACACCATAGTAAGTGAGATATGGCTTCTGCAAGTTCTTCTTACCCTGCAGTACCTATGTTTTCAGGAGAGAACTACCAAGTTTGGGTGGTTAGAATGAAAGCATATTTGAAATCTTTAGGGCTATGGGATGCAGTAGATACAGGCAGAGATCCACCTCCTTTAAGGGAAAATCCCACCATTGCTCAAATAAAGCATCATGAGGAAGAAATGCTTAAGAAGGACAAAGCTCTTACAGTTCTTCATTCAGCCTTTGCAGACCACATCTTCACAGGTATTATGACTCTTGAAACCCCAAAAGAAGTATGGGATCAGTTGAAAGAGGAATATGAAGGAAGTGATAGAGTAAAGTCTGTTAGGTTACTTACTCTCAAGAGTAAATTCTGTTAGGTTACTTACTCTCAAGAGGGAGTTTGAAAATCTCAAAATGAAGGAATCTGAGACTGTCCAGGAGTACTCTTCGAAGGTCAAAGACCTGGTTAACCAAATGAGGTTATATGGAGAGGTGGTAGAGCAGCAAAGAATAGTTGAGAAGATGTTGATAAGTCTTCCAGAGAAGTTTGAGGCAAAGGTATCTGCTATAGAGGAGTCAAATGATCTTAAAAGGTTAACAGTTGCTGAGTTGATTAGCAAGCTTCAAGCTCAGGAACAAAGAACTTCCGTTAGATCAGAAAATTATAGTGAAGGAGCTTTTCCAGCCAGGCTCAGTTCAAAGCCATCCAACTCTAAAGGGGATAAAAAGGTGCAATGTGACAAGAGCTTCAAAGGAAAGATTGCTGAAGCCGAGTTCAAGGAGCTTGGAAAAGGAAAATTTCCTTCTTGTGCCTTCTGTAAAAAGACCAATCATCTAGAGAGTAACTGCTGGAAGAAAATGCAATGCAAAATATGCAAAAGATTTGGACATATTGCCAAATTCTGCAAGCAAAAGAAATTTCAACAAATTTCTTCACAACAAACTCAACCAGTGCAACAAGCCAATGTAATGGAACAAAAAGGATGCAGAAGAGCATCTTTTTATGGCTACTTCATCTGATAAAACTTCAGAAAAGTATTGTTGGTTGCTAGACAGTGGCTGTACTAACCATATGACATCAAATTCAAGGTTGTTTATCAACCTTGATCTTTCCTTCAGAATTCCTGTCAAGCTGGGAAATGGGGAGTCTATAGAATCTGCAGGAAAAGGTACCATTTCTGTCCTAACTTCGCAAGGTATAAGGCTTATACATGATGTGCTTTTGGTTCCAAAGTTAGATCAAAATCTGCTTAGTGTAGACCAAATGATGCAAAATGGTTATTTATTAGTTTTTAAGGATAACTCCTGTTTGATATCTGATTCATTTGGAGAAAAGCTTATTGTTGTACCAATGAGTGATAAATGTTTTGCTATTCGATGGCATTCAAGTCCTTCACTTGCTTGTAAGACTATTGTGGATGAATCATGGCTTTGGCATAAAAGATTTGGGCATGCTAACTTTAAGTCTTTGAAAGTGATGCATGAAAAGAAATCGGCTAGTGATATGCCTTTAATTAATTCTTGTAATCAAATTTGTAAAAGCTGCCAAATGGGAAAGATACATAAATCACCTTTTCCATCTCAAGCTAAATGGAGGGCCAAACAGAGACTTGAGCTTGTGCATTCAGATATTTGCGGTCCTATGCGAGTCCCTTCTCTGAGTCAGAATAAATACTTCATTTTGTTCATAAATGATTTCACAAGAATGACTTGGGTTTACTTTTTGAGTAATAAAGCTCAAGCATATGTCTACTTCAAGAAGTTCAAGGCAATGGCAGAAACTGAAACTAGCCTTAGAATTAAAAGGCTAAGAACTGATAATGGGAAGGAATTCATCTAAAAAGAATTTGCAGAATTATGTGAAGATTCTGGAATCCAACACCAACTGGCGGTGCCATACTCTCCACAACAAAATGGGGTGTGTGAAAGGAAGAATAGGACAGTACTTGAGATGGCAAGAAGCATGTTGGATGAGAAATCTTTGTCGAAGAAGTTCTGGGCAGAAGCTGTATACACTTCAGTATATTTGCTAAATAGATTGCCTACTCATGCAGTTGAAGGAAAAACTCCATATGAAGCTTGGACTGGTCAAAAACCATCTATCAAGCATTTGAAAATTTTTGGATTAGTTTGCTATACACACATACCAGATGTCAAAAGGGACAAGCTCTCTGAAAAGGCAAGAAAAGGAATTTTTCTTGGTTATAGCAGTCAAGTAAAAGGTTACAGAGTTTTTGATTTAGAAGCTGGAAAGATAAATGTCAGCAGGGATGTATCTGTTGATGAGCATTCGATATTGCGATGGGAGGAAGGAAATTTTGATTCTTCACCAATTCTCTCTAGTCTTCCAAAAAATTCAAGTAGTCAAACTAGTATATCAGTGGGTTCCAATACTGAAGGTGAGTTTAATGTTCTTAGTACGTCAGATTCACCTGTGCTGAGAACGTCCAATCTGTCAGATGTGTATGCCAGATGCATAGTTGCAGTAGCTGATCCTCAAAGTTTTCCGGAAGCAATCAATTCAGAAATTTGGTATAATGCTATGAGAGAAGAATTTGCTGTCATTGAAAAAAATGAAACCTGGAAGCTAGTAGATAGGCCTGTGCATAAGCAAGTAGTTGGAGTAAAATGGGTGTATAAGACCAAGTTTAATGCAGATGGTTCTGTTCACAAACATAAAGCCAGACTTGTTGTAAAAGGGTATTCTCAACAAGCAGGTATTGATTATAGAGAAACTTTTGCCCCTGTTGCCAGACTTGATACAATAAAGTTGATTATTGCATTGGCAGCTCAAAACAAGTGGAAAATCTTCCATCTAGACATCAAGTCAGCCTTCCTCAATGGTTACTTGGAAGAAGAAATTTTTATCGAGCAACTAGAAGGTTTTCAAGTAAAAGGAAAGGAGGATAAAGTCTATAAATTGAACAAGGCTTTATATGGTTTGAAGCAAGCACCAAGGGCTTGGTACAGCAGGATTGATGAGTTTCTTGGAGATTCTGGCTTTAGGAGGAGTTGTAATGATGCTACTCTTTATATTAAGGTTTCATCTACATCAGACATCTTGATCATTTCATTATATGTTGATGATTTGCTAATTGTTGGCAGCAAAGTTAGAGATGTTGATGATTTCAAACAACAACTCAGCAGAAAGTTCATGATGACAGACCTGAGAGAAATGAAATTCTTTCTTGGTTTTGAGATTTGTCAAACTAATGAGGGAACTTTTATTTCTCAGCAGATTTTTGCTAAAAGTTTGCTTAAAAGGTTTTCTATGCAACATTGCAAACCTACAAGCACACCTCTCATTGTAAATCAGAAGTTATCCAAATTTGATGGTGAAGACAAGGCAAACGCATCTCTCTATAGAAGTCTTGTTGGTAGTCTGTTGTATCTCACATCTACAAGACCTGATATTATGTTTGCTACAAGTTTGCTGTCAAGATTTATGCAGGAACCTAGTCAAATACATTTTGGTGCTGGCAAAAGAGTTCTTAGGTATCTAAAGGGTACTCATAATTTTGGTGTTTGGTTTAGACCACAAAAAGAACTAAATCTTATTGGTTATGTAGACAGTGATTGGGCTGGATGTGTTGATGATGGCAGAAGTACCTCTGGCTATGTTTTCACACTTGGTTCTAGTGTATTTTCATGGAGTTCTAAGAAGCAAGAGGTAGTTGCACAATCCACTGCAGAATCTGAGTTTATTGTAGCAGCAGCTGGTGCAAATCAGTGCATTTGGATACGAAAAATGTTGGCTGACCTAGAGTTCATTCAAAGCAATGCTACTTTAATTTATAGTGACAGTAAATCAGCAATTGCTATGGCCAAGAATCCAGTTCAGCATGGAAAGACCAAACACATGAAGGTGAAGTTTCATTTTCTTAGAGAGGCAGAAAAGGATCATGAAGTCAATTTGGTCTACTGCAAATCAGAAGATCAAATTGCTGACATATTAACCAAAGCTTTGCCTAAAGGAAAATTTGAAATGCTCAGAGATAAGCTTGGAGTCTCAAAACAAAATCTCAAGGAGAAGTGTTAAGAATGAGACTTTGTTTTGGTACTTATAGCTACAGTTCAATTAGTTTGGTTTGTTTGTAATGTTACAGTTAGTTTTTAGTTACAAACATGTGATAGACTTTACTTGCAGCAATGTATCTCGAAAAGTCAATATTAGGTAAAAGATTTGACATGCATTTAGAGATGCAGGAAGGTAACTTGTAAAAGCTGCAACATATGTATATATGTATCTTTTGCTGGATAATATCATTACTCTCTTTTCTCTTTATTCTCAACATAGTTAGTAGTGGGAGCCATCCTTGAGGCTAGGAGCCAAAAGGCTTATTTCCTGTTTGTAAGGGCCGCTTGAAAGCAAGGCAAGGGATAAAGCCAGTTAAAGAAGCCACAAGTGATGCTTATGCTTAAAAGGCTTATGTTTTCCTAGGGAGTGTAAGCTCTAAGAGCAAGGGATATGCGTCTTGGTATTCTTGTAGTTAGATGTTCCTGGTTGGTAAGGAAGTAGGGAAGTCCTACTTGTTTAGAGTTATTTCCTACTATCTTTGCAGCTATGAGGCAGTTGCTAGTTGAGAAATAGCACAAAAAAGAGGTCACGTTCGAACGGTAAGCTACAACTAAGAAATATGAATTGTATATAATAATAAATAACATTTTTGCGGCCTGTAGCACAAGCGTTTCGGATCCCCAATACCATCAGATTTTTTACCGTAAATAGGCTATTCAATCGAAACTGGTTCGTCTAGTCTAGATTTGATTCCAAAGTCTTATTAAGTTTAAAAGAGGCATCTGCCTTGGTATAGAAGATATCCCGATAGATGAAAGACTAGCAAAACCAATTACTTAGAATCAAGGGCTCCCTTCTCTTCTGAACAAGACAACAAAGGCTGACTTTGTATCTCCTTACACGAATTATATAACTGCTAATTAGTCAACTAAACAACTGCAGCATTCCTCCCCGATGGTCTAAACTGAGTATTCACTCAGCTTTCAAGTCTATGATTGTTGGGTCTTCCTTCCTTGCTTGCATCTTTTCTTAACTACTTTAATCTATCTTAGCCCAGCCCTGAAAACGTAACCATTGTTCTAGCATGGATTGGCTTATTTTTCAAGACATAGTTGTAGAAAAGGCTACTGCCCTGACTCCAACGATGCCTACTCCTTCAAAGTCAAAAGTAGCTGATTCGGTCAATGGATTCATGAAAACAGAATGAGAACTGCTCTTGCTTTTTTATTTATAAAAGAGAATATCTCTTTCAACTTTAACCATTCTTGGTCACATGCAACCATTAAGAAAGCATCATCCGTTTAAATGGATTCATTGAACTTAAAAAGCATTTACCTTTCGACAGAAAGCATTTTCACATCGTGCTGAAAGAATTGAATTACCCTCAAGTATGGGAATAGAGTCAAAACTAGAAGCTCACACCAGGGAAATCTCTTTCTTAATAAAACCAAGCTCAAGACGATCAGCCAGCGAGGAACTCTTGAAAACTGATAAGGGAAAGAGCGCAAACCAAGTGCTTGTTCCATCCTCCAATTTAGCTATTGGCGGAAGGGCTATTACAGACTAAAAGGGAGTCTCTATTCAACCATTCTAAAAAAGACTGGCTACCATCTAATACTAATATAAGAAGAAAAAAGAGACTACTTACTACTTTGAAAGCAGCTTGGAAGGAAGAGAAGGAAAAACTCCATAACCAAAAGACAAAGTCATTGGTTCTACCAAGTGTTTCTACTGGGAATATAAGAGTAAAAGCGATTCTTCTTAGTAGTTGAAGAAGTGAATGGAATCAGCCCTTGAAGACTAAGAAGACTTGCACTCCTCTCTTGCCACTCAGATGATTCCCCGATCCACTAAATCGTCTGATAGTCTTGTCAGAGTTAGAATAGAGCTATGATGCAACAAGACTATTGTCCTATCTGACTTCAGACAAGAATTTCTCATACAAAAACTTTTTTCTTACCTAACCTTATTTGAAATCCCCTATAGTCCTCAAGAAATAGAGGATTCCCCTTATTTTGGGACAGAGGGCAACCCTCCATTAAAGCTAAACTAACTTATCTTCACTAGACAATTACCCCTGGGTAAAGAGACGGCCAGGATAATGAATCCCATGTTTTAGCGTGGCTGAGGGTGTAGATTTAGACTCTATTGACTGACGCTTGTCCTGAGAATACCTTTGTTAGCCCCAACAACTTCAGAATGGGCATTTTTAGGGGACTAGCCTGCTTAAATAGTATATTGAAGAAAGAGAGGATCTCGACATCCAATAAAATAATTGAATATATAACACATTACTCTTTCCAGTTCCAATTTTCTAATCTATAGTTCAATTCATAAACCCAGTAACACTTTTTTTTTCGATTTTCAAGTTCTCAATTATTTTATTAAGGGTGATTAATCTAGTTCTCTCTCCCCTCTATCCATAAAAAGTGCTGCCTTACAATAGCATGCAAGAAAGCCCTAGATGCCGTGAAATACTCATCTATGGGACGGGTAATTTGAGTTTTTCCTATTATGTTCTCAAGTTCCTTCCTTGGGAGGCGCTCGATGATCTTATTTCTTTAGAAGAAGGTGTTACTATAGGTTCTGGATCATTTTCGATAGGTGGAGCCAGCGTCAAATCCAAATCCAAATTAGGGCTACCCTACTGTTCCCTATAGGCATCCTCCTTTTTCTCCTCAACGGGAACAACTTCTACTTCATCTTTGTCTTGGGCAATTGAGGTCCAAGTTCCCCCTGAGGGCAAGGGTTTGAGCTTGAAGTGTCGTAATCCCCTCGAGCCTGAGGAAGCCATCATGTTTCCAAAAGCGGCAATGGTCAAGGCTCTTATACTAAAAACCATTGCAAAGCTAAGACCCCTCATAACAACCTGTCATTTTAATGAATGATATATACATGGATCGATTCCCGCAAGAGAATCCAACCTTTGAGAGCAAGGTAAAAAAAAATGTCAATGGAGCCAAGTATGAGACAAAGCAAAAAGAGGATAGAGAATAGAAAAAAGTTTGATCATCAATCTTTTTATGACACATCACAGTGGTTAAGTCGAACTATTGGAATAAAATATAAAAGGAACTAGTAGACTAATCACTAAATAGATAGAAATAGGTGCAAATTCTGGCATCATCACAGTCTACTTTGTTCTCTCGCTCCTTGCTTGCGGAGCGGCATACTGGAAAAAAAGGGAGGGGGAAGAGAAAAGAGAAGAAGACAAGACACTTCAGGGACAGAAATGAGTTTAAACAACCTTAGGCACAAAACAGGGGACACGCAAACAACTAACTTGACAGTGAGATTTCATTCTAATCATGACTAAACTAAAAAAGAGAGAAGAGAAAGAACTGGGAGTTGTTGCTTACATAACCAAATGCTTACTTACCAAGTCATCCTAGCTAGCTCCTCTAGTTTGATTATTATTCTTAACTTGACTTATTATTATAAAGACTACTCACTAACAAAATGAAAGACAATCGATTAATTACCCTAGAAGATAAAGAGTCCCACATACGAGAAAAGGTCACAAATAGAGTTGAGCCAAGTAAAATTGCAAAGGCATAATGATAGTAGGGTCGGGATATCCTCACCCTCTGAACTGAACGTGAAGGTCTCCTCTCATCCGGCTCTGCACAGGGGAATCTGCACTCACTGCTTCCTCTAATATCCTCCCTTTACCACATCATGGGGGTTTACAGGAGATCCCGGAGGCTCACTTGGAAAGGCTGCTATACCATACCTTTTGACTCAACTCTACTTTAGTAGTCACTTGGAAAGCCCTTTACCTCACCTTCAAAAGCTAAAAGGGGGTATGATGCATGGGAAAGAATGCAAGAAGTGTATATACAATAGGCACCCTTAAGGAGTGGCAGCAAAGCTCTTTATTGATCAATGCCAGTGAACCGTGCTTAGACGCTTCATAAATACGTACTGATCTATGAGAGGAGCTGATGGATGAGTAGGCTTCCCCTTTTGATTCACGAAGTGTGAGCTAGGGACACGAGGGGAGTTTGTGTGCCTTAGTAGGAAAGAGATCACCGGAGTATAGCACAAGATCACCTTTTCTTGCTGCTATGGGATCAACCTATAAACAAAGTAAACCCAATGGGAACCAAAAAATGAAGGAGCTTTGGAAGCTCACCTTCTTATTAGAGAAAGGGGCAACTTATCTTACTAATATTAAGAAAGGGGGTGAGATAGGTGATAAGTAGCTTGCTTCCAAGCCAGCCCGCTTGCAAGGAATCAAGAGATTTTTTTCGGTGCTGACTTTGGATCTCAGGTGATGAAATAAGGTAGGCAGAAGTGATGAGCAATCATAGTTAAAGCTTTGCTCTCTCTAGCTGATAGGCTAGCAGTAAGCTTGGCTACAGCGAAGCGCTTGCCAAGCACGAAGTAAAGTGCCTTTGCCACTTGAAGTGGGGGAACTCGCACGTGCGATTTTTGGGGGAGGGGGGAGATCTAGTTGGAGCCATCCTATCTGAATAGCTTATATTTGGAGCTCAATATGAAATCTTATTTTCTTGCAATACCCGTTCAAATAAGGGAAAACTCCAGAGATTGCTTTGAATTAAGATCCTTGCGTTACCCCCCGCGCCCCCGCCACCCCCCCTACTTTCTATTCTTCCTTGCCCCTTCACTCCCCCTTTTTCATTCAATAAAGAAGCCCCGCTCATTGAGGGGCCCCCCTCTTAATTTTATGACACATCTCATGTTGATACCTTATAGCTTCATAGTTACAAGTCATTTTTCCATTACTTTGGGTCTCCCATTTTTTACTGGCATTACAATAGTTCTTATATTACCTATACTTATGGAATCAAGTGGAAATAATAGACGAACCCTTCCACCCTTGTCTGTGAGTATAAGCAGATTTGGAAACGAGGATGATCAAAATGATCCCTTCCAGCGAAAATGGAAGGCTGTTTCTGACACTTGTCAGAAAGAAAGTCTTTCTTTCCTTTGCAAATTACTTGTACAAATCTCAGAGGAGACGCAGGATGAAAACTTGCATGGCCTTAATAGTACTAACACTCGTTACTTTAATTCTGTGATAACCCAAGCCCTGGAAGAAAGATTTAGGCACTCTCACTATACTTGGCGTCAAATTGGCCATTTTCTTACTATCAGGGTGGAACTAACCACTCAAGGGGATCAAAGCTCCTTTTTTCTTAGTGTCCCTTGCTTAGTCAAAGAACAAAAACTAATAATAGCTTCAGCTTGTTTTATTCAATGGGTATAAGGGACCCCCTATAGCATTAGAATTGTTAGATTGCTCTGCTCTGGTTGACCCTGGATAGATCTATTATTAGCCAAACTATCTGTAATCGAGTGTACCCTTTCCCAAGGAAGGCCCCTAGCGATAGGGGCAAAGAAGAGTGGGTATGCAGGCTTCTTTCACTTGACTATTTAGTTGAATTAGGAGAGAGATCTTTTTGTGTTGAACCAGATAAAGGTATCTCCGTTGGTAAAGGCATGGTATGTATGGTTTAAAGTTAGGTGCTACTTCGATAACAAGTGCACAGGGATTATATGACTTTGATAGGTGCCGAAAATAAGGAACCACTTTCTATCAGATTAAGAAAGAGCATCCGACAAAGCATTCCTCCTTGTAGCTACAGCCATAGCGTATTCATTAACTAGATCTCCAACTTCCACTTTTAGGGAAGGTTGGTTAGCTCTGTAGATGAGGGTTAAGTTATCGAAGTTTGAACAAACAAAAGGAATTCTCAAAGACTATTCAATATGTAGCATCAAGCGTCGATACTAACTTTAAAGAGACATCATAGATGGAATGAAAGAAGCGAGGTTTCTATTTAATAAAAGGTAACGTAGTAGTTCAAAATGTTGATTGGGGGAGAGGGAGAGATCTATGTGTCATAAGATCTATTGTCAAGGTACCTTCCATCAGTGGACGTTAACCTTCTCTATCGTCAATCGACTGCTCTGGGGAATCTCTTCAATCTCGAGATACAATATCACATCCTCATTTAATAGGTGATTTTTATCATCAAGGCGATAAAGATAAAGATAAAAATTCATGCAGAATTAAAGTATTGATCTAAACAAACATGAAGTGAACTATGAGGCTAAATTCCAAGTAAAAAGTGAATTATAAGTAACAAGACTTGAAAAGAAAAGTCATAACGCGCTTAGCACTCTCAGTGCCAGCAAGACCTTGCATGCATGGAGCTGTAAAATGGTCAGACATTGACATCAATTCCTGAGGAAATGGTTAGGAAGAAAAAACAAGTTGAATCACAGTTACATAGGTTGAGCTTTCAATTTCAGTAAGCCTTTATTTCTCGACTCACTAGACGGGGAATATGTGTATAGTAGAAAAAGCTTAAAGCAACTAGCAATGCTACCATAAATCAAGGAGATTTTTTACCGACCGTTAGCATACAAGAGGGGCATTTCTCAATTGAGTTAGTCACACATGGAATTTCAGATGTGGAAGTTTGATTCTGATTTATTTGGTCTATCCAAGGCTATGCAAGGTTATCCAAGGCTATCGTTAACTAGGGCACGATAGAACCGATGGTCAGTACCTCTTTACTACGGAAGGGGTTCCCAGGAGATAGCTCTAGTTCATGCACATTAGAAGTAGACATGAGTGTTTCTCTTAGCATGCATACATGAAAGACCTTCCCTCAGTGCTCTCACTTTGAAGGATTCGTTCTCACTTACTTGCTATGCAAGCTCTTTGATCCAACCCTGCTTTGATTCTTGCACTTGCTTGTGCCCCCTTTGGTGTTTGCCTAGATTGCTATCTTACTAGCAGTAGTGCTGTTTTTTATTGAAGCTTCCCTTTTTCTTTTTATCGAGCATAATGATCCAAATTGGGCTTTTTGGTCAAATTCTTTGTTGAAAGAGTTCTCCCTTATTGGATGGCATCTGATGCCAGTGGCCTCTTAGCTTCATGAGCGATATCTGATGCTGGTACCTCACCACATAAGTGTTAGGGATGGCATAGTTGATTAGTGCTTTCCCGAGGCCAGTCTATCTAATAGATGGAATGACTAGACTAATTAATAGTCTACATGGACTTGACACCGCCTCTCCGTCTTCAAGCGCTTTCCAAACAATGCTACTTCACCCCAACTTCATGTATTCCCTGGTTGCTTGTAGAGAGAACATGTCGAAGCTAGGCGCTTACGACCTTTTCTGCGCGGCCCGAGCGGGCCATATTCAATATTCAACAACGCAGATTCTAGTCACAAAACCAGCCCTTGGGGGGTCTCATGGATCATCAGTCATGAAGGGCTCTGAGCGTGGAATTTCACTATTGACATCAAATCGATTACGAAAAAGAAATCTCTATAGCCGAGGGTGAATCTGGACGGGAGAACAGCATGCAGAAGATGAGGCAAACTAAAGAAGCTAAAAACCATATTCTCGCTGAGTCAACTAGGGCAATTGTATTTGTTGACATGTAAAACCACCACAATATTGATCTGAGAGCAAACTACCATACCCCTCCCCGTATGACCCACTATTATAGTGCTTTACCTCACTATACTAAAAAAGAATGAACCCTACTATAAGAATCAAAGGAGAGTATGAGATGGAGAAAGAAACTTGGTGGTAACAACCTGAATGAAAGAGAGAGAAACTTATTAATAGGAGGGGAGTCTTTGATTCAATTGAGTAGAGTAAGGCTGTCTTGGGTTGAGAGGGCTTACTTAGTGCATTCAACCTCACCCATCGTTAGAAAGGACCCTTGGGTTTCAATGTCAGCCTTGCGACCATTTCTACTACCAAGGTGGAGTGCTCAAGAGTCATGGTATGATTTGGAGTCAGGATCAATCAAAACCTTTTGCCTCTTATCCTCTTCTTCCACCTACTCCATTCCCCGATTGACCACCTCTCAATCCTGTGTGTTCATTTTCCCGCCCCTGAAGTCCAGCCTTTCAAGTTCAAAGGAGGGATGTGCAATACTTTCAGGTGAGGGTGAGCTAGTCTTCCTTCTACACACCCTCAGTTTGTCCATCGATCTAGGGAGGTAAGTGGAAAGTTCCCTATAGAATTTGGATATCAGCCATCTAGAACAGCCCTCAAAATGCTCTCAAACAAGCCTTTCCCGCAAAATGAAATATTCTCGAAAAGGCCACTAAAGTTGCTCGCTTAGAAGCCTAGTTGAGCTCAATTTGGTATGATCATACTAGAGTGGGGGAGTTAATCTGTTCATGGATGGAGGAATGCAACTTACGTGAATGACATCTCTTCAGAAACCCTCGAATGGCACCTTTCTATCGTGAATTGTCCTAAATTCCCAGCGGTCTTTGCCCCTACTTTCTATTAAAGGTTCATTTTATCAAGCCTTTAAGAAAACGTATTTCATCCCGAGTTACAGGGATATGTTAGATCAAATAAAATGTGATTTCAGTAATGCCAATAGAATTTGTTTTGTTGAATCAGCAAGTCAATTCCTTCCTGCCTACTTTGTCTCTGCTTGAAAGCTTTCGTGCTCAAGTGAACGGTCAAGGATTGAAAAGTCAAAGTCAACAAAGTTGAATGCATCATCTGAATCAAGGCAGAAGGCGTGGGGAAATAAAGAGGTAATTGCTTGTCATTTTCAACTCCCTACTATAAGCCTTGGATTGGCTTTCTCAAGATAGGTTTGAAGTCGATTAGTCTAGTTAAGCTAATCCACTTCTTGAATCACATAAAGAGGTTCCTATCGGTCAAAGAAATGAGAATTTTTGGTTGGCAGGGGACTTGGTCATCCAACATTGATCCTAGAAGGCCAACTTATAAGCGCATAAACTTATTTTATCTTATCACTTTTCAAGTATTATCAGTCAATTAAATGTGTTTCGTAAGTTTTCTTCTAAGCCTAATAACAAAACTTCTTTTCAAACTAGAAATAGATTAAATACTCGAAACGGAAGCTATCGAGTAGTGCACTAGTAGTCCAAAAGAAAGGTTGTAGTAAGCTCAAGCTGACAAAGCTATGATTTTTCTTGAACAGTCTAGTCCTATTGTCTTTGTTCTGTGTGCCTGTGCTGAAGTCTTTTAACTGTTATGTTATGTTAATTCCTTCTTTCCTTTGAAGGAACTATTCTAGTGTTGAAAGCCAAGAGAAAGAGAAAATAGAGCTAATTGTGAACCGAGAAACTGATAAGACAGTTCAAAGGAGTAGTGAATCGGCCATTTCACAAGGAAGAAAGTAAAGTAAGTAGCTCACCTTAAACCAGTTTCGGCCCAATCTAATAATCTAAGTAACGAACCAGAAGAAATTCTTGTAGTTGAATAGCCCTCGGTTGATAAGTTCAATCCTTTCAACATGCTATCTTTGGCCTAGTCTCGCAAAGTAGGGGATTTCCCCCAGCCCTGCAGGATAGATATGATAGGCATGAAATGTAGAATAGCACGCCACGTTTTAAGTGCATAAACTTTCTCCTTGTCATGGTGTTAGCTCAGGTAGAACTCTTTCTCTCGATTCCTATATTTATGTAATGAAGGGAGTCTCAGGTGTGAAAAGGATAAAATCCAGTTGGGGAAGTCAATCTTCGAGATTGCCCTCACCACTTCAATTCTCATAGAAGGAGAAGTTGTGAGCTAAGAAGAAGGAGGAAAGCTTTTATGTAATAAGAAGTTAGATTGATAGGAAGGTACTCGTGAGAAATGAACTCTAGTCAAGATGAAGTTGGTAGGTTCTGAGGGCTTGAACCAAAAGAAGAAGGGGGATCGATAGCCTATTGAAACGATAGTATGCCTGTACTATTACTAAAGTACACTTAACACTCACCAAATCTTGAAAGGTGGAGTAGAATCAATCAACTTTCATACCTTTGGGCATACCTTGAATCTAACATGTAATCCTTTCAATCTTCTCTTAGGAAATTGATAGAAGTAGAAGAAGGGATTCCCGAATTAATTAAAAGTGGTACTCTTGATTGCAAACTAGGAACTTCTTCTCTGACATCAACTTTTCTTTAGTGTGTGCTTTCTCAATCTAATCTGTCACTTGAAGAGTAGCAAAGAGATTATACTACGTTATTTATTAGAAGTGGTACTTTTGTTAATGTGAAAACTACATGGATAGGATAGACCAATAGACCTTTCATGGATAATTCCTTGACTCATTTACGTGTAAAAGAAAGTGATCCATAAGACAGTCCGTTCATCTAACACTTACCCACTATCAGCTTTAAGCAATTACAGATGTAGACTAAAAGCCAGTTGAGTCACATCTAAGGTTATTGAGGGTAGAATCGCTTTGATTTACCATAGGGACATCTCATATCATAGAAACCAACCTAGAAGTTTTCCCTTTCAAACTTGACTAAAATCAAAAGGCGTCGCCCCGGCCTGTGATCGTAGCCCTCTTTCCGTTCCTGACCTCACATCATATGTTGATCCTTCTAAAGTCGAGTTAGAGCTATCACTCGGGATCTCCAAAGATGCAATTGGGAGCTTACTTCTCAATGAATGAATCAGTTAGAAACCCATGCAAAGGCTATTTGCTGGTAGTTAAAAGAAACCATTTCTTGGTTTTGTTGTTACCTAATGATCTATTAAAGAGTAGACTGAACTTTACCTATTATCTAACCAAGTGTAGAGCATGGAACGCCCATTTCCTATCTGGTAAAGAGGGCGGTGGGTAGGCTTAGAAGGAAAGTAAAAGTCAAAGTGGGGGGCTTATATAACCCACCATGGTTAGGGCTAGAGTTGTCACCCCCAGGCAAGAATAGGAGGTGTTACACTCACTCACAACTGCTTCTTTAGTTGATATTATTGGTTAGACCCAATAGACCTCAATCTAAAGAGAAAGAAGAAAGACAATGCCCATCATTTGGGGATGTCAGTCAGCCATTTTAGGAGACACCAAGCAAGCTGGGACCAAAGCTTGCTATGCCGTTTTTTTGTTTTGAATGCACGTGAAAGTGACCTGAGCTAGCTTGGACTGACAGTTCATTCCTGGCTGGAATCAATGTCTCATTTTCTTTTTCTTTGTTCGAAGGATCTCCCTTCTATACTACTATTGAAAAAGTGCCTTAGTTTGTTAGGATTTGCTTAAATCTTATCTTTAATTTAGGCTTATCATTTATCTTTACTTTTGGCTTATCATGTATCCTTTGTTATGTTTCAACTTTATATAAAGAGCAATACAATGAATAAAAAATTAAGAGACTTCCAGAAAATAATTGCTCTCTTTCTTTTTTTCTTTGCCAAATAATAGTTCATATTGCTTTGTTCTTGTGTTAAACAACAATAGTTTGGTATCAGAGCTCTTTATTCTTAAGTGATTTGTGCATTGAGTGAATCCAAACACAAACCAAAAAAAGAAAAAAAAACCCAGAAGAGATGGAAACTGAAACAATGTTCTCTCATGTTACACCACCAATTTTTGATGGTGATAACTATCAAGTTTGGGCTATTAGAATGATAGTCCATCTTGAAGCATTAGACCTTTGGGAAGCTATAGAGGAAGATTATAATGTTCCTCCATTGCTGGAGAATCCTACTATGACTCAACTCAAGGCCTACAAAGAGAGGAAGACTAAGAAGTCCAAAGCTAAACCATGTTTATTCTCTGCTGTTTCAAGCACTATATTTACAAGGATCATGAGCTTAGAGTCAGCGAAGGATATATAGGACTACCTCAAGAAGGAATACCAAGGCAACGAAAGAACCAAAAATATTCAGGTACTCAATTTGATTAGAGAGTTTGAAATGTTGAAAATGAAGGAGACAGAAAACATCAAAGACTACTCTAACAAGTTGTTGGGTATAGTGAATAAGGCACGGTTGCTTGGTAAGCATTTTTCTGATGAACGAATTGTGCAAAAAATTCTCGTAACTTTGCCCGAAAGGTATGAGTCTAAAATTTCTTCATTAAAAGAATCTAAAGATCTGTCCAGCATATACTTGGCAAAATTGGTTAATACATTGCAAGCACAAGAGCAAAGAAGAATGATGAGAAAAGAAGATTCCATGGAGGGTGCTTTTCAAGCAAAGGTAGAAATTTCAGAAGGAGGCAAAGATAAAAAGAACTATAATAAGAAAAAGGGCAACAAGACTGGTAATAACAATAAAAACAAGGATGAGATATATCCACCTTATCCACACTGCAAAAAAAGGAACCACCCACAAAGAAAGTGTTGGTGGAGGCCTGATGTTAAGTGCAGAAAATGTCGTAAGATTGGACACATAGAGCGTGTCTGCAAGTCACAACAACATGAAGAGACAAAAGTTTCTATTGAGCAACAGCAAGAAGACCAACTTTTTGTTGCAACATGCTTCACAACAAATATTAACTCTAGTGATTCCTGGCTAATTGATAGTGGCTGCACAAATCACATGACCAATGATCAAGAGCTCTTTAAAGAGCTTGATAAAACCATCATTTCCAAAGTAAAAATTGGAAATGGTGAATTTATTTCAGTCAAGGGCAAAGGAACTGTGGCTATAGAAAGTTTAACAGGTTTAAAGTATATTACTGATGTTTTATATGTGCCTGATATTAACCAAAACCTGCTGAGTGTTGGACAGCTAATTGAAAAAGGGTTTTAAAGTCATATTTGAAGACAAATGGTGTTTCATCAAAGATGTGAAGGGCAGAGATGTATTCAAAGTGAAAATGAAAGCAAAAAGCTTTGCTCTAAATCTAATGGAGGAGGAGCAAATATCATTCTCAAGCACTGTAAGTAATGCAGAATTATGGCATAGAAGGCTTGGGCATTTTCATCATGGTGGACTTTTATATGTACAAAAACATAATTTAGTGAAAGGTGTGCCATTGCTGGAAGACAAGTTAGCTGATTGCGTGGCTTGTCAATATGGCAAGCAAAATAGAAGACCCTTCTCTCAAACGACATGGAGAGCAACACGCAAGTTGCAATTGATACACACAGATGTTGAGAGGACCTCAGAAAATATCATCATTAAATGGTAGTAAGTACTACATTGTATTTATTGATGATTATACCAGGTTTTGCTGGATTTATTTTCTCAAATTCAAATATGAGGTTGTTAATATATTTTGGAAATATAAAGCATGGGTGGAAAATCAAAGTGGCTGTAGGATACAAAAGATAAGGTCAGATAATGGGAAAGAATACACAAATGACATTTTTGATAAGTTTTGTAGAGAAGCTGGTATTGAGCATCAACTCACAGCACCTTACACTCCACAATAGAATGGCGTAAGTGAGAGAAAAAATCGAAGTATTATGGAGATGACAAGGTGTATGCTACATGAGAAGGAGTTGCCAAAGAAACTATGGGCAGAAGCTGCAAACACTGCAGTTTTTTTGCTAAATAGGCTGCCAACTAGAGCTTTGCAGAAAAAAAACTCCGTATGAAGCCTGGTTTGGTTACAAACCAGATTTGCAAAATCTAAAAATTTTTGGTTGTCTATGTGCCACAAGTAAAAAGAAACAAACTTGATAAGAAGGCAGAACCAGGAGTTTTCATTGGATATAGCAACTTTTCCAAAGCTTATAGAATTTTTCAACCACAAAATGAAAAAATTGTTATAAGCAGAGACGTCAAGTTCATAGAGGATAGACAATGGAACTGGGAGGAGTCAATAAAGACACAATTGTCAGAGATTCTACAATACTTTGATGATGATATAGATGATGTCCCAGTTAGAGGAACAAGGTCTTTATTTGATGTTTATGGAAAAAGTAATATTGCTATTTGAGCCTGCAGAATTTGAAGAAGCTGAGAAGGATGACAAGTGAGTTGAAGCAATGAAAAAGGAGCTTATAGAACCAAACTTAATGCAGATGGTTCTATAAATAAATATAAAGTCAGATTAGTTGTGAAAGGGTATAGTCAAGTGTTTGGAGTGGATTTCTCAGAAACTTTTGCTCCAGTAGCACGCTTGGATACAATCAGGATGTTGCTTGCTTTAGCAGCACAAATGAGATGGAAGACTTACCAGCTGGATGTAAAATCTGCTTTTTTAAATGGTAATCTTCAAGAGAGAAATCTATGTAGAGCAGCCCAAGGGATTCAAAGTCAAGGGACAGGAGGAGAAAGTCTATTTGCTGAAAAAAGGCCTTATATGGTCTTAAACAGGCACCCAGAGCCTGGTATAGCAGGATTGATGAACATCTTCAAAGTCTTGGATTTGTTAAAAGTCCAAGTGAAGCTACATTATATGTAAAAAGAGTAGATGCTAACTTAATTATAGTTTTCTATTTATGTTGATGATTTACTTGTAACAGGAAAGCAATGAGAAACTGGTAAAAGAGTTTAAAGCTGAAATGCTCAAAGTATTTGAGATGACTGATCTAGGCTTGATATCTTACTTTCTGGGTATGGAAGTGAAGCAAGATCATGATGGAGTCTTCATAAGCCAAAAGAAATATGCAAAGGAAATACTCAAGAAATTTCACATGGAAGAATGCAAAAGCACCAGCACACCAATGAATCAAAAGGAGAAATTTAGCAAGGATGATGGAGCAGAAAAAGTTGATGAAAGCCAATATAGGAGCCTAATTGGTTGTTTGATGTATCTTACAGCCACTAGACCAAACATAATGTTTGCAGTGAGTTTACTTTCAAGATTCATGCATTGTGCCAGTGAAGTGCATTTCCAAGCTGCAAAAAGGATTGTAAGATATATCAAGGGCATCACAAATTATGGTATCAAATATTCTTACTGTCAGAATTTTAAACTTCATGGTTATTCTGATAGTGATTAGGCAGGTTCTGCTGATGACATGAAAAGTACAACAAGATTTTGTTTCAACTTTGGATCAGGAATTTTTTTTACATTCTATGACAATTGTATTCATGAGTTTGTCGCTGAAGAGCCAAGAAAATCATAGATGTTGCATTAAGTCTCAAATGGCTTTAACATACTATTCTAATTGAGGCATGGAGAGCAGAAGGCACGGAAATGGTGGTGGCAGTGAGGCAATGGAATCTAAGAATGCCTGTCCCGGTCACACCCTTGTTAAGAAATGATTTTAGTAACAACAAGCAAGAGTTGCAGGAGACTCATTATATTTTCTTTTTGTTCCAGAACGAATAATATTCGAATCAGGGAAAAATAAGCGTTCTCGCATATGTAAATATATCTCTAAAATTCTTGAGCAATATAAGAGAGCAGTGTTTGACTTGGAAGCTTCTTGGGGCAATCCAAAATAGAATTCGATATACTGTCTTACCTCATACAAATGATGTCCTATGAGATGTAGCCTTAAATCATCGTAGGATTCATGGATGACAAAGACCGAGACAAATATCAAACTTTTGTGACCCTGGCTTCTAACATCTGAAGCGACGAACCCATATCATGGCTGAATTTACCAGTGTTGCTGATATTGAGCCAAAAGTCAAGACACAGTTTACCTGAGACCGTTCCCCAGAATATACACTTTTTATGTAATCTGCAAAACGCTTGCGAAGCTCTGCATGAAGCCCAGGCATGCAATGTGCTAAGAGATTGTACTTTGAGAGCAACTTTAACATATGATTTCTCCTCCGGTAGGCCATCTAAAATTAGCGGTGTCTTACTGTTCTTTTCACTGTTGTAAAAGTGGTGGCAGGCAAATTTTTCTACAAGAACCAAGGCTGACACAGATAATGCTGTAAAAAGTAAAGATGGTACACCTTCAAAAATCGTGCGGTGGCGAGTTAGTCATTGTTATTTCTTTGCTACTGCTAACGATGTCATTAGAGAGAAGGACACATAGAACATGCTAAAAAAAACGAAGGGAAAATGAAAATGTGGGGGCAACTGAGCTAGAAATATTCACAATCCTGCATTGTGTTATGAACACGGTTCATCTGCTACGCAATACTTATGTGAGCTCCAAATTGCAGCGTATTTGTTTAACTAAGCTCGTACTCCGCAAACATAAAATAGGCAAAAAGCTAGATTAGTTAAGACCTTTTTAACGTTAACGTAAAAGGTGTACACAAGGGAGTGTAAGAAACATGATGTATAGGTAGAGTAAGGGAGTTTGAAGGACAATACGTGACCTCTGCCAATTAGCTGAAGGCGTCTATAAATATAACAATAGGTTGAGTTGGCAGATGCTCCTGGGGGATAGTTCAAATACAATTGTCAACATCAAGCTTTGTCTTATTTACATAGCATAGGAATGTGGCAGGACAAAAGGCTGCATTGCTATTTGTTAGGAATTTAGGATCATAATAATCCTTTTACTTTGAATCAATTTGGTGCTTTACCAAAGTTGTTATAGTATAGATACTGTGAAATCATTCATTAAATTCATTTTATTTCCAGGCTTGTAAGCTGTTGTTTTTGGGCGCTTTAAAATGGCTAAGAAATTTTAGTTAGAAGCAGCAAATTCAAAATGTTGGATTAAAGTTATCTATTCCTTTTTTGGCTTAAACTCAGTAAAAGAATTAAATACCTCATACGTCGTTATTTTCAACTCGTCTATATAAAGAGCATAACAATCGTTAACGCGTTAAAGAATGTACCGAGGCCCGGCGCAGATAGACTTTTCATAAAAATACTTTGCCACGTCGGATACCTGTTTTTGCTTCTCTTTTCGCTCCTCTTTGGGCCAAAGATCCAGTGTGCCGAACAGTTTAACATATATTGGCTTGGTTTACCCGATGACTCCGCTAACCTAGAGCTAAGAGATCTAATGCTCGACTAACAACACAACTGAACTTTTGGTGGTTTGTTATAAATGAGTCACGATGGTTTCTTCCTTTTGAATCTGACAAGACAGATGGAAAAAGTTTGGTGTTCTGCCCCCCCTTCCGTCATAAGACTGGCAGATTCTTCCTATTTTAGCTGTTATAATTCTATTCATAAGTTTTGTAACTCTAAAGTTGCAACGCGATTTTGCCAGCATTCCATGAGTTGTTCTGGGCATGAAAAGAAGCGGTATCACGGCTTTGTGGAAACTAAAAGTGACAATTAAATCAGTATTCCTGTCTGCATACTAATGCTGTAGGTATCAACACTCCAGGAGTGCCAGTCCGCATTCTAGCATCCAACGAAAGGCGGAAAGAACAAACGCAACCATAAAGAATATGAAGTGCTTAGAGTGACTTAATGGAATATGAATGCCAAGAACCGTGCTGTGGCTTAATCTGACAGAGCCCTCTTTTAACCACGCCAAATGTGAAGCTTCTTCCGGAATCCTTTCCATAATGATAGAGATTATCACATAAAACCACCTTTTAACCCTGAATCACATGAGTCATTGGACATATATAGTTTGGATCTGATCTAATATATAAACAATAATCAAATGTTGTTTTGCACATCATGTTTCTACTCATCCAAACCATTGACTTATTAAGAGAAATATGCAAAGATTACATCTGGAACCGAATCATTAAACAAGTGTTTTGAAGATCATTGACCAATCCTTTCCTCTAGATTCATTGTCCGCTAGACTTATGGATTATTCGGGAACTGTCAGGAGGTATACAACGCGATACCGGGGGGGGGGCAAGCTTCTGTGTCAGGCTTCGACCATATGAGTAAACGGTCCTTGAGCAAATCTTCAAAGGGAAACTTTTGCTCTAATCACTGGTGACATCACGATGTAATAGATTTCCCTGTAACTGGATTATTGCTATTTTTATTTGTTTGTTTGCAAGTCGTATCTAAATGAGTGTCCCCAGTGCCGGCCTATCGTTATTGATTTAGATAGATGCTACTTCAACTCTATAAAGGATCAAAATGGGCTTGTATCTTAGAGAACAAAGTCGCCCCGATCCTGGTCTTGCGACGCATAATTCCTCTGGTTATTTCTGTTTGCCTCCTATCCAACTCTCCTGTCTATTGTTGCTTGATTTTTTGCTTCCATTCAATTCCGTCTCCAATGACATAGAACCTACTTTAAAGATCAGCCTTTGACCAGTCTTACGCTTGACTCAATGGGGTGTGCAACAGTTGATAGAGCTTATGCATAGAAGCAGCATAGCCCTCGAACAAAGTCTCCATTAGGTTCTTTTAATGAATGGCGAACAACTAGGCGATTGGGATAGGCTTTTTTTCGTCTTATTAGCAGCTTCTAGTACGCACTTAGAGATGAGAAAAACTACAATGTTCAAAACTAGCACGCAAGATTATGGGGATTTCATTAGGTTAGTTTATGTTCGGGATGGATAATCTAGTAGACTATATGAATAGCGGTGAATGCAGATAGGACTTTTGTTTAGTTGACAAACTAGTTTGGATCCTCATAATACAGGTATCAATACCTGCATGATAGATGGAACTCACTTTACATTGAAGTATGCTATTAGTGACATTAAGGATGTACTGTGAAGTATATTATTGCGATTAAAGAGAGTTCGTCAACTCCTTTTGAAAGGTCTTCTCTTGATTTTTCTGGCTGTTCCGGTAGAGTAGCTCCCCTGCTTTGCTTTTGCAGGAAAAATTGGTCTGCAGGTATTTGGCGGACTACAACTTGCATCAGGGATCCAGATTTTGATCCAGAAAGGAAGAGGACAATACACTCTTTGTTCCTTTTCTGTTTACTCTTTGATTATTGGAATAATATATTTGGTCATCCGTTACAAGTCATACGACAAGTGTAGCTGTAATTATAAAAACTTGTTCTGTGTATAAACCTTTCCTGTGAGTTGAGTTGGATTGATCACAAAAAAAGACTTGGGGGGGGCTGCAAAACCCTAACGGTTCCTTACTCAGCTGTTATCCGATGTGTAAGAATAGACATGGTCTGTTCGCCTCCTTAAGACAAACACCCCATGCGCACATGTGTGTTTTTTATTTTCACCCTTTAGATGATCGACGGCTATCTTAGACTTGACTATCACTTCCGCATTTTGCTCATCGTCATTTAAAGAGAAAGCAGTCTGCTAACCCAATGGACCAGGCCAACACTTCTGGACATTCGGTGATCTTGCAAGACACCACCTTGGAAATAGACTTATCATTAGTAGAGACCACAATGACATGGAGCGGTACGAGGAGAGAGAAGAAACGAGTAGGGAACAGGAATGTAGAAACTTATCGTACATGAGTACTCCTTGTAGCGACGCAAACATAGTCAACCGAAGCCCGGGGAGACTGTAGAACATGTATTGGTCCAATCTGCAGGACAATAGATAAGGTAATGAGTCGCATCGCGCTGAGCTGGAGGCCCACATTGGTACCTTAACTGAAGGTCTCCTGGTGCTGGGGGTGTGGGCAGTTGCTCTTGTGACCGCCTAGACAAAGCGTATTTTATGCTTTCCTAGTGATTTAAATAGTGGCGTGTTGGAATGATTAGTATCGTGTTCCATTACTGGAGACACCAGCGACCGAATCGGTATCGGAAGTTGTCAGGGGTTCGTTCAGCGCAACCGTTAGCGGTCCACTAACAAAGTAATGGATATCGCCGTTCCATGACAAACCGTCCGTTTCAATAAACAACATGAAAGCAACTTAGTGCCTATATGGGTATTCTTTACAGATATCTCTATGATACCACCAAGCGCACTTTGGAACGTGAATCCCAAAGTGTCATGCAGGTAGGAAGTGTTTGGGTCGTCTTACCTCTCTGATCCGCACGTCCACACATAACTCATTACACATGACTAGTAATCCTTACTGCCCTTAATTAGACCATTACTTTCCTCTCCGACTTACCACTTGTCTCGATTTCCTTTTTACTCTACCCCAAAGCCTTGATGATTCTCGTTATCTTTACTAGCTTTAGTTCTTCATACATAACCATTATGCTTGGGTATTATGGAGTAGTGAGGGTCTCAACAAGTGAGCATAACCGTAATCTGATGAGTGCTGACACCAGAGTAGGAATAACCTGAGATTGATCGGATAAGGCCTACTAGTTTGGCGAGACGCGATGCGTTATTTTGTATGGTTCATTCGGTGTAAGGTTAAGTGACCATCCATGAATGAGCGGACGGGATCATTCGTACATATGGTGGTTTGCGGTTATGGTTCGAAATTGACGGGGTACTGAGTTAAGTCTATCTAGATTGACATAAGGTACTTGGCTGCCAAGTATGAATAACGGATGCGATGGGAGGTTGTGGGTTGTTCTTAAACTACGAAAGGATTGTTACAGGACTGGGGTTGCTAGTGTATCCATACTTTTGGAGGGATCGATGTGGCCAGTTCGGAAATCTCCTTTGAAATGTCGTACTTTGTGGTGTACCTTATGTCGCTTTTAACGATGAGTGTATCCATTACTCGTTCGAGTTCGAGCTTTTCACTTAAGCGGACACGCACTACGTTCATTTTAATCACCATTACATTGGCGCATGTTTTTCTCCAAGCTGTGATTGTCGCATCCTCCCACCAAATCGACAGCGACCGACTCTCCCTGATACCCTTACAACGCATAATACTCTCTCCGCATAGTGGCAATACGCATCAGAGCATACGAGAAATCTTTTACCCCTTCCGTTGGTTGCATATGCAAACCTAAATCTGATGCCATGGCAACGGCACACGTGTGTCGAGCGTAATCTCACGCTCATGTTCTACTTGTCGTCACCCATTATGACAGGATTCGAAGCGTCTTTATGGGTTTTTGGGAGCCCCAAGAACGCGATGTCTCATAAGCGTATCGAAATCATAGCCATCAGCTATGTCGACCCGGCCAAGTGATTTTTTAGGGTGTTCGTACAATACACAGTGACGGAAGTTATCGCTGAATCGGAGTACAAGTCTCCATATTCAGAGAGGAGGAACGCTACACAACAGAATTTTGCGGTTAAAGATAGCCTATTCATATATGCAGGATTACAACAAGAATGATCTCCGAGAGGCGTTTGAGGAAACCCGCTTCACATGACTGATATAACAGATTTAGTGCGGGGGCCATCCAACTGTCATTACCCGTTGTTTATGGGACCCTGTGAGCAAAACTTAGCAGGCAAGCTGACTGACACTACCACTAAGATTTGCCCAATGGCGGGCAGTGTAATGAGTGTGGCACGGATGAGGCAATGAAATTTTACCTATCACTTTTCACACGACGCAAGTGGTGCCACAGCATGGAAATCTGGACGAAGGTCAGAGGAAAGTGAAGACAATATAATACAATTACTCGAGATTGACCACAGTGGAAGTCTTAACTGTGAAGTTCAAACTTCGCGCGTGTGTAGCATGCGACATATCTTTACACGCACTCAATCAATATCGATTTTTTTGGCACTGTAT